>JASVEL010011938.1:0-268498 GCA_032618575.1 Nicotiana noctiflora
TAAAGCCTGCTATCTGGACCAGAGCATCCTGAAGATCTAGGGTGAACATAACCCCTCATAGGACCTGAGCTGGGCCTACTGGAGCCGCTGGGGATGGAACCTCCTCCTCAATATGGACCTGAGGTTCTGCCACTAGTGCTGCTGCTCAAGGCTGAGCTCTGCCCCTTCCTCGACCTTTAAGATGGCCTCGACCTCGGCCTCTGCCCCTAGCGGGAGTTGCTACTGGGGACTCGGGCTGCTGGTCAGCAGATGAGGAAGCGCGTGTTCTTTTCATCTGCGAAAGAATAAAGTAGATATTCGATTAGCATTTGTAGAATCAAAGTCGCACGACAGGAAAGAATAAAGGTGAAATTTTTCCTAACTCTCTAGCCTCTGGGGGATAAATACAGACGTCTCTGCACCGATCCTTCAGACTCTAATTAGGTTGTTCGTGAGTTGTGAGGCATGTGCAACCTAGTGCTCTGACACCAATTTATCACGACCTAGATTTCCCACCATCGGAAGTCGTGATGGCGCCTACTAATGGGATCTAGGTAAGCCAACTTATACTTACATTTTCATTTATTACAACTCTCATTTTAAACATTTAGAAATAATATTATGATTGCAGCGGAAGAAATAAATTTAGTGAAAGACTTAACAAATTTTAGTAGATACGATACAGAAAACTCAAACACAATACACTACCCCGGAACTAGTGTCACAATACTCACGAACTTCTAAGAATAATACACATAACCGTCTGTAAGAAATTTCAACTGTTTATCTCGAATACATGAGATAACAGACTAAAAAGTAAAGATATAGGAGACAACGGGTCCTGCGAACGCCTACAAGGCTACCTCGAAGTCTCGGTGGCCAGAATATCAACAATCGCACTACTACTGTTGCTGCTGCCCGAAACCTGTATTTGCACAAAAAAAAGCGCAGGGTGTAGCATCAGCACAACCGACCCCATGTGCTAGTAAGTGTCTGGCCTATCCCGGTGAAGTAGTGACAAGTCTAGGACCAAACACCCACATAAACCGGTGCAGTTAATATATATATATATATATATATATATATATACCACCAAATAGCAGGAAACAATATTGAATATTTATAGAAAAAGAACATGCTATGGTACAGCAGCAAAATATAATATCAGAAAAAAATAATATGAATAATGGAATAAAATTCACTTTCAAGTGTCAATTCATCTTTGTTGCGGCGTGCAACCTGATCCCATTTTATTTCATATCTCGTGGTAGGCATACCACTCGCTCCCAATTCAATATTAGGCTACTCGCAACTATGGCCAATGCCAATGATCATATAAATTGTGGTCGGCGTGCCACACGATCTATTTTTTTAATATATATGTGGTCGGCGTGTGACACGATTCCCTTTTCATAATATATAAGTGGTCACACGATCCCTTTTCATAATATATAAGTGGTCGGCGTGCCACATGATCCCTTTTCATAATATATAAGTGATCGGCGTGCCACACGATCCCTTTTTATAATATATAACTGGTCGGCATGCCACACGATCCCTTTTCATAATATATAAGTGGTCAGCGTGCCACACGATTCATTTTCATAATATGTTACCGGTATGAAACCAATAATCTTTAATCAACAATATTTATATTACCGGTGTGAAACCAATAATCTTTAATCAACAATAAGTATATATTACCGGTGTTAAACCAATAATCTTTAATCAATAATAAGTATATATCGGTATTAAACCAATAATCTTTAAATCAACAATATGTATATATTAACGGTATTAAATCAACAATAATTCCTTTCATATAATCACATAAGATTATCACAAGTTTAATCCATTTAAGACTCACGATCATACTCGATCCCCAATGTATAGATACTCGTCAGCATGCCTATACATCAGACTCCACACATAGCAATTAGCATATAAACTCAACTCATATTCCCTCAAGTTAGGATATATCAAACACTTACCTCGAAAGTTTACGGTCAATTCATTCCGTAGCAATGCCCTTTTCCTTTCGAATTTGGCTCCAATTCAATCGTATATATACACAATTGATTTAATATCATCAATACTACATAACAAACTAGTTCATATGGCCAAATATAATTTTTACAACATTCTGCCCGTAATAGTAAAAATCGACCCCGGGCCCACATGGTCGAAACACGAGGTTCGAACCAAAATAAATTCACCAATGCTTCCACGAGTTCAAATATATAATTTGTTCTAAAAAAATCGGACATCAAATTGAGGTAAAAATCCAAATTTTTATGAATATATAGTTCTACCCAAAACCCTCATTTTACCCATGAAAAACCTTAAATTTAAGATGAAAAGATGATAAATGATGTTAAAGATTGAAGAAATCGAGTAAAAGTTGACTTATAAATGATTTGGAGAAGAGGGAGTTCGTGAAAAATCGCCAATGGGTGTTTGTGTTGTGAAAATATGAGAAATGGAGCTGAAAATCATCAAGTCTGGATTTACAGGTCTCTGTGTTCGCATTTGCGACCAGGGGATCGCAATTGGGAACCCCGACCAAACATGGGATTTGCGAAACAAGCTTCGCATTTGCGAAGCTAGGCCAAAACTGGGAAGTCCGCATTTGCGAACAAAATGTTCACATTTGCGAAGAGGTACTGCTCAGGTGATGCTCACATTTGCAACATTTCCCTTCGCATATGCGAATGGGTGCTGCCCAGGCCGGGATCGCATTTCCGATTGAAGGCTCGCAATTGCGAGCTTCGCATTTGCGAGTGCTGGCTTCGCAATTGCGAAGCCTGCAGAACTGAAACATAGCATATTTTTAATCACGAGGAGAAACAATCAAACACCTATCCAAAACTCACCCGAGCCCTCGAGGCTCCAACCCAAATATGTACATTGACTCAACAATATCATACGAGCTTCCTCGAGCGATCAAATCACCAAAATAATATCAAAATCAATGAATTGAGCCTTAGAACTCAAGAAATCTTTCAAAATTTCATAATTTTCAAATTTCCAATTTAAGGCCGAAACACATCAAACGATATCCGTTTTCAACTAAACTTTACAGAAAGTTCTTAACCAATATATATGACTTGTACCGAGCGTCGGAACCAAATATGACCCCGATACCATTACTTTTTGATCAAATTTCAGTTTGATTTCCCTTAAATATTTTCGAAAAACAATTTAACAGAAAAAATCTTTTATCGGGGTTCTAGACCTCAGATTTCGGTTCTGGGCATACGCCCGAGTTCGATATTTTTCTACGGACTTTCTGAGACCGTCAAATCATGGGTCCGGGTCCGTTTACCAAAACTATTGACCTAAGTCAACTATATCAATATTAATATCAAAATTCTTTAAATTTTTCACATAACTCATATATTTCAACAAAAAAAATTTCCAGCTTCGCGTACGGACTGTGCACGTAAATCGAGGCAACTATAAATGAGGCTTTCAAGGCCTCAGAAGCTCGAAATGATTGAGAAAACAAGTGATGATCCTTTGGGTCGTCACACTTTATGTTTTATATTTTAATTAAATAAAATAAAATAAAAATAATAATAAAAGTCTCTTACGATAGATATTTAAGTTCATTTTTATATTTAAAAGATTTATATGACTTTGTACTATCCTTTTTGGTAATTTGACACTCAAGCAGTTTTTGAAATGATTTGCCAAACATAAATTATTTATCAAATGTTGCAAAGAGTACTTCTTAAATGAATTGGCCAAACACAAATCGTTTTTTTCAAAAGTATTATTAAAAAAAATACTTTTGAAAAAAATATTTTTTAAAATAAGCAAATTTTAGCAGCTTGATCAAACGAGCTCTTAGTGAGAATCATATTTATAAAAACACGTATCATAAATTGGACTGGTGTAAACACTAAACGAGGATAAGTTTTTGCTTTACTTGTTTTAAAATTAATTCTTCTCTTACTAGTGAATTATTAGAAAGGAAATTTCAGAAATAAGAGGAGGAAAGACTATTTTTTTTTTTATAAAAAAAAAAAGGCAACTTCCCAAATTTAGAACTGGGTAATTCTAGTTTAGCTAGGACATAGTTTAGCGACCTACACATTAAAGTACCATAAATAAACAGTAGAAAGGTACCAGACCGTATGGATTTGGATTTGGTTATGGTTTAGTTTTTTGGAAAAATTAAGTTTTAGAAAAGACTTGTGCGTTTTGATTTTTTATTTTTTTTTGAATGAGTTTGTGACAAAAAAAAATTGTTAGTTTTTTAAGAACTTAGTGGGTTTCTTTACAGCTCTCAAAACATTCTGATTTGATTTTTTTAATGTTGGTTACAGGGAAAGAAATTTTTGGGAATATTTTCTATACCAGAGCGGGGTAGGATTAACTAATTCCAAATTTATAGCAAGTTGCAAAAAAAAAAAAAAATTAAAGCCTAAGAGGAGATAATTATAAAAGGCACAAAACCTTACGACATTATAATGAAAGCGTTATTACTATATTATTATTGGGTCTTCTTTCGCTTCAAACTACACGAATAGGTATATTCGAAATCAATAACTTTAATGTATATATATATATATATATATATATATATATATATATATATATATATATATATATATATATATATATATATATATATATATATATATATATATATATATATATATATATATATATATATTTCAATTTTCTCGTGAAGCTACGTTCTTGACTTCTATTTAATGTTTTTCATTGTAATGTCTCTGAATTTGTTAGGTTTTTATCAGAAAAATAATATTTGATCTGATTACTCTTTTTGCTCTTATTACATGTTAATATTATGAAAGGCATTACTTTTTTTTTTTCTTTTTGTTTTTTTGTGTGGTTTATTCTTTTCTTAGTTTATGTTCACTTACAATTTTTGTCGGGTTTCCATGCATGCTAGGCATGTTTTATAAAATTTATAGTATCCCCCTACACATAATTTTATCTTTTTGCCGAATAGAAATTAAATTTAATGTAGCGTGTTGAAGAATAATTTGTTTTCTTTTGCTTTGTTATTTTATTTTTTGGGTTGAATATATAACTGGTAATTATTTGTTGTTTATAAATCCATTAAATCAGCATATGAAGAGATTTATAATTGGAGTTGTGAACTTTGATCCTAGTCGTTTAATGCAAAAGTGTGCCTTTATAAACGGGGATGGAGATATTTCATATTTGGGTCAACCATTTTATCCTTGATTGGCGAAGCAATAATCATAAAATCTGATAATGGAATTATTTTTAAATTTTAAAAACATGAGCAAGGCATTAAAATTTAGTCAGGTTAAGAGGAAAAGAAAATTAAATTTCTTTTGTTGTTCATAGAATCGAACCTCACTTCTCTAGACTACCTAAAGAGGTCGCATAACCAAGGACTATATTCATATGGATCAGATTGATTCCATTATGTTTAACTAGAGATTTTGTGTTCGAGCTAGCCTTAAAAAATAAAAAATTTCTATGAGGAAACACTTTTCCTTACATGGCATGAATCCAAATTAATCGGGTCAAAGTTCTAAATACCAGATGATTTTGAAAGTAACAAATTAATTACCACCTTTTGATTTGATTGCATGGTTACTCAACTTGCGTGAAATTAAATTAGGGCAAAAATAAAAAATTGGCCGGTCAGCCAAACTAATTGCTTTTATTAGCTAAAAAGTAAATAACATATGTATATAATATATACATACATACATATATATATATATATATATATATATATATATATATATATATATATATATATATATATATATATATATTGTCAGCTATTATTTTAGGGAGCGATTATAAATATATGTTTCTCCACAAATTATGGGCTGGGTAGGCCCTAGCAAAGCTACAATTTGGTTAGGTGTTTAAGCCCAAGAATGTCATTTATATGATAAGTTTGGCTTATATCACCTTCTTTTGTAATTTAGTTACCTACCTAAGGAATGAAAAGCCTTATTTAAGAAGAGGTTTAGACTTTGCTTGTGTATTCCACACTTGAAACAGCAAAGAGTGACTACTCTTTGCTACTGAAGGAGGAATTTACTAGGCATAAAAATTCTTTGTCTACTGCTATTAGTTTGCAAAGTGATAGAGAATTTTTAATTCTTTGTGTGTTATATATATATTGAGAAGGGTAATGCTTTCATTGTCTATTGGTTTTTATTGTTCTCAATCCAATCTCATGCTTATATATATATATACATATATATTCAGTTTTATTTGGTTTCATTTTTCCTCAATTTGCCTTGTCTTGATTTTTATTCAAACCTCACATGCACACAACTATTGTAGTTTTGATATGATGCATTTTCTTTTTTCTTTCTAAATTATGCCTCTTTTCATAGAGGTAGATGGAAGTAGTAAGTGCTCCAGTGTCACTTCACTGAATAAAATCTTAGTGCAAACTCTTGAATATTATCCTTCAATGTAAAAAATAAACAAACTTTTTCCAGTTTGAAGGAACTATTACATCCATTCAAGAATTGTTCTTAATAACTATAGAAAAAAGAACAATTTGGTGAAAAGAGTAAATGCCCTTTTCTTGCTTTTTTGGTTATTAATTTTTAGATCTCTTCTCTTTGATCAATTTATCGCACCTCATGAACTATTTCAATAAGCACTTATTTCCTCGTCCACCAAAATTTAAACAGATGGGAAGAAATCACCTAACATTTTTATTTTAATTTTTTATTTATTTTAGATCCATGTTACAATTTTTTGCCAAGAGGACAAACAATTTTACACACTAATATTTTTTTGTCTGCATGTGTTTAGTTTCAGATTTTGGACTATCAAAAGAACAAGAACTAACACGTGGTTAATGTGGTTTGTAATTCACAGATTTGTTGGCTTCCTCCGAGAGTGAAACATGGATTTCACTACAAAAAAGATTCTCAACAAAGGAAGATTGTTCATATCAACAATTTCTGGAGTTTTGAATGTCATCACATGCTTAATCATTCAATATTTCAATGTAGATGCTAAAAACATAGTACTAAGTTTTTACAGGATGTTTTCATCAAAATTTGAATCATCACCAAAAACAACCACACCATCCATATTATCATTATTATCTACTCCATATTCTTCTCCTTGGATGTATTCAACAAATGGCGATCTCATAGGTACAGAAAGTGGTGTCTTCATGGCTACAAAAGAAGACCTACAACAATGGCACGACCCAAAATCCAACACGAAAAATAAACCTACGCGTCGAATCAAGAAATTGAAAAAGGAATATCCACCAGCAATTCCATCTTGGAGAGGAAAATTGCCTGGAGATGTACCGTGGTCTCTCTCTAGACACTATGTTGATGGAAGATTAATCCTTAGAGAAGAAAGTATGGAATATTATGAATACCTCGAAGCCACTCGAGAAAACGGACGTCTCGTGTTAAATCTACTAGTTTTGAAAGGTGACATAAAATGTCATCAACATAAGGATATGAATGGAATTACACAAGATGGCATTATCGATGGAGGGAAGAAGAAAATTTTGATTCAAGAAGACATACAAAGGAACTTGATGATCAATGAAAGTAGAGAAGAGAACATTAGCATGGTTTTTCCTAACGAAGATGGAATGACATCAAGTTCTAGATTGTTTGATGTCCCAATTTTGTGTGATAGCTCTTTGGACTCATTAGTCCAACAAACTCCAACTCTAGTTGCATAAAAGAGTTGTATGAGGAAAAAACATGTTGGTCATTTGTATTTTCCTTTATGTTTGTTTATATGTTTTTTGTCATATATATGTTTTAATTTGTTATATGAGTAACAAGTCGACCGGGAAGTATAGAGCAGTGTCTTTTGTCATGCAGTATATATAGCTCTTGTATATAAAACGTTGTCCGGATTTTTATCCAAAATTTTACGGTATAGCGAGTTTTCGGACTGGTCAATAAAAAATAGTTAGCATTTACCAAGTCAATGAAAAATAGTCACTGTTTTGCTGCAATAGACATCGGTCCAGCATAATATATATACTGGAATTTCGATGCACTTGTGTATGAACTCCAACATATTATGCTTGACCGATATACTTTGTTTGCTCCAATATAATATACTAGACACTAGAGTACAGGTGCTTCAAACTCCAGTATATTATATTGGACCATTATACTTGCTGGAACTTCGTTATATTATGGTGGAGTTCTAGTGTATTTATGTTGCTGGAGTTCCAGCATACTATCTTGGAACTCCAGTATAATATGTTGGAGTTCAAGTGTACTTATGCTGGAACTCCAGCATAATATACTAGAGTATTTTTCGGGTTTTGAACAGTGTTTTCGCTCAAATTTATCTTTACATAAAAAATTACTAAATTTCAATTACTTTTTAAATTGAGCCTATTTTTGAACGACCAATTGTAAATCTGGCTATTTTTAAAATCACCCGAATTTTTCTTTTATTCTACGTTGTAAACATAAAATAATATATAGGTTCGACGCATACATCACTTTACGTTTCTATATGTTACTCGTCACAAACTAAAACATAGATAAAAAAGACATCTATACATACATATAAAAATATTCAAATTAGTCTGTGCATGTTTTTACCTCCTACTTGTTTTACGCAACTGGAGCTGAACTTGGTTGGACTAGTGATGAATAGTCCAAAGAGCTACCAAACAAAATTGGGACACCTATATAACAAGCTAGAACTTGATGTCATTCCAAACAAGTCTTAATGAACATCAAGTCCCTTTGTATGCTTCTTGAATCAAAATCATCTTCTTCCCTTGATCGATTAATAGTAACTACATAAATAATTTTTACATTATAGTCGCATAACTAGCATATGAACAATGACTTCAATGTTGTAGCACATATATAAACCAAAAGAAATACCTCACTTCACTTGCGAAAGAATGCAATCCATTTCTATATCTTTTTTGGAGGTATTAAAGTTCGTATCCTTCTTGTGTCATCAATTTGATCTTTTGCAGGAACCGTAAATTTAAACACACCTAAAAAATATAGGTTAAAATCTCACTTTTCATTACCACTAAAGTGTATGCCATTTATTATACTAATTAAAAATCACCTACTAAACTGACAATCATAATTTCAGAATTCTAAACTTGATCAATTTTCAAAAGTACCGCAATTCTAAACTTCGCTTTAGTCTATGCTACATCTACAAAAAATTTTACTTTACTCTACGTACATATTCATTGAAGAAAAGCATTTAGCTTTATCCCTTCTATAAATTCTTCAAGTTTTTATTTCAAAAGATTAATCATGTGAGCTACAATTTGACAATTGTGAAGAGAAAATTGTGTTTTATTCAATTATTTGGATTAAAAAACTGGAAATCATACTTCGACAAATTTTAATCTCCAGAATCCAGAGCTTGCTATACTTCTCTAAAATGATTCACGCCAATCAACTACAGAAAATTAGAGTTATATCGAAAATTAAGGAAGATCTTTTATTTCAAAACACGAGAACACTAGCTAAAAAGATAAATTAAATCGTATCCTTGTTCTGCGAAAGAAAAAGTGAAATTTATGAGTTTGTTTATAGGGCCTCACTTTAGCCCGCAGCTAAAACTATTTGCATCCAATACCCACAAAAGTGTTTGAATTTTTTTTATATATATATATATATATATATATATATATATATATATATATATATATATATATATATATATATATATATATATATATATATATATATATATATATATATATATATATATATATATATATATATATATATATATATATATATATATATATATATATATATATATATATATATATATATATATATATAATAGTATAATTATTTTTTATTTTTTTCTTTTGATTCAATCGGTGAAACTTAAATGTTATGAGCAACTCTACAAAGCTAAACTAAGGTCAAACCAATGATTCAAATCTATTACAAAAGGCAACAAATTAAGACCATGTAAAATTGGATTTAAGGGCGAATTTTAATTAGAAAGATACCTTGTAACTCTCACATTTCTAAACCAGATGTAACCAAGAGTGTATCGTTGCAAGTATCATCAATGGAAAACAATCTTTGCTATTCCACCGCGCTAAGTGATCGGTCTCTCTGCTTCATTGCCTTTGTCAACTCAATGGTAGAAACGAAATCTTCTAGTTCTTCCTGTTTAACCTGAAACCGATTTTCTTTACATAAATATTTTCTTTTTTTGTCTTACCTCTCCTTTTCTCTCTCTCTTTTTTTTTTGAGAAAAATAAAAGGAAATAAGCACGACAAACAAGTAGCTGAGAGGTGACAAGCATTAATATTTAGAGTACACGAAAGTTGAGGCACGTTTCATTTACAAAAAATTTCAATATGTAAATAAATAAATCAATTGTTATATTTATAGAGTTGCGAATGAAAGATATTCAGTCAGAAAATACTGTTATTTGGCAAAATTTTAGTGGCACATTCTTACATCTCACCTTATATAGCTTTATTTTCTAATAGTTTTATACAATAATTAAAATAATTAGTATTTTATTAATTTCAATAATGACAAATTGTATACCTATGTTAAAAATTAAACCATCTTAACTATTAAGTATTCAAACATTAATGTAATATTTTAATATTCAAATATGTAATCAAATTCATAATTTCTAATTAAATTGTCTTAATCTTAAAAACAACAAATACGCCTTAAGTGTATTTTTTACTTAGATTAGTTAATTTGGAATTATAGTTAGGAAAATGAGTTAGAGAGAGACTCTCCTCTTTCTCTCTAAAAAACTAGTTCAAGGGGAAGAAACCCAATCCTCTTACCTCCTTTGTCCCTAGTGGTTTCTAACCTAGATTAATAGACAAAATGGAATCACCAACTCGCCCACCGGACCTCGACATGGTAGAGCAAAACACCAAGACCCGCCTAACGATTCACAAGCCTTAGAAGCAATTACCCGTCAATTAGCCACCTCGGTGAAAGTCACTACCCTAGTGCCCCTTAATATATTATCTTACGTAATCTAGTTTCAATTCTAATTAGTAGTTTTATAATAGTACTTTATAAGAAAACCCAACGCATAACAAGCAAAGGATTAAGGATTCAGTGGTGTAATGTTAAAAGGTTCTGGGGTATGCTAGGACTTGCGAAAAGCGACACCTTACGATGTTCATGACCAATTGGATCCTGACATACCAATAGGTACTAGAGGAGATCGCTATGATCGTTACTGTATTCGTATAGAGGAGATGCGACAAAGTATTCGGATCATTGCGCAATGTCTTAATTAAATGCCTAGTGGCATATCAAAGCCGATGATCGTAAGCTATATCCTCCATCACAATCTCGAATGAAACTATCCATGAAATCGTGAGAAATTCTTTTTCATTTATTGGGAGACTGAATGAAAAAGGCTTTGTCAAGCATGTGTGATTGTCACGTCGATCGACAGTTCGGAAATACTATCTTCGAGGCCCCCACTTTAGGGGTATCTTTCACCGTTGACAGACATGGTTCAACATGCTAGTTACGCTTCCTCTTCTAGAACAGTGACAAACTTAGTCTGATTCGTCCTTCTGAAAGTGCCACAACTCATTCTATCACAACCCCTGAAAATTGGGCATTCGAAGCATCAATCTCATTCTATACTCTATGCCATCTTCCTTATACTTTGACTATTAATTCATGTGCACAAACCTCCCTCACAAAGAAAAGCGAGAAAGTCATATTAGATAAGTCAACAATTGTTGGCTTATCTGAAACAAATGAATAGAAGACCAATTAAGAGCATACATCCAATCCCAAACTAAGTAGATACCCGACTCCATCCTAGCTCTTTGTGAAATCGATCCCGACCCACAAATAGGATAAAAGCTATTGTGACCCTCTCTACTTTTTAGTGGTGCAAAATTGGCTGCGTTCACTCATCTCCTAACATCAACACCCCAATAAATAAGGCAATAAAGTATGTATATGCAAATAACAAGTTAGCCACACGACCTAGGAAATAAGTCATCCTCATCAACTGGGAACCCCCTAATACTAACACATTCAAGCTCAATATTGATGGGGCATGCCATTGTAACCCAAGGAAAGGTGACAGAATGAGTGTTTTTAGGGATAACAATAAATCATGGGTACAAGGGTTTAACATGGGAATTCAGCATGCCACCAACATCTACATGGATGCATAGGCACTATTCCATAGAATCAATATTGCAATTGAAATTGAGGCACATTGTCTAGAATTAATTAACATGATTACGAACAATGATTATCCCTGTCAAAATTTAATTGATGATTGCAGGTTCTTATTGAGGAGTGCGAATGATCACCACTGAAGTATGTGTATAGAGAAGCTAATGGAGTGCGGACTAGTTAGCTAAAAATGCTCGCAATTTGGACATTTTTGAAGTTTTACTAACCTGTCCCCCTTCCCTTTATTTCGTGCATTTGAAAGAGATGGAATGGGCACCATGTTATCTATGTTAATCTCAACTTGTAATAACTCTTGATGTTGCGCTTAGTTGGATTTGTTACTACAAAAAAAAAAACCCCGCCTTATAAAAGTTAAAATATCTATCTCTTAAAAAAAAAAAAAAAAAAAAAATATATATATATATATATATATATATATATATATATATATATATATATATCTTTTCCATTCCGAAATGTAATTGAAAAATTAAATAAAAAAATAATTGAACTATTGAAAACCAATACCCAATAACTAAAACAATTGAACAAACAAACAAGTAAATAAATACACAAGTAATAAATATTCTTTCATACAATAAGATATCTTAACCGTAATTTGAAAAATGCAATGGCCCTCCCCGCCTTTACGGTCACTGCCGCCAACTCTCCGCCGTCGACGTCTCCGCATCCGCCACTTACTCATTTCATTGACAAACATGCCACCACCACCGACCGCCGTTCAAAATTCCAATTAGCTCTTAAGAACCTCAACAATAATCTCGACTCTACTGCTTCATGGACCTCGTTAATAGCCAATCACTGCCGAAACGGCCGCTTAATCGAGGCAGTTTCCGAGTTCACCCTTATGCGGATTTCCGGATTCGAACCGAATCACGCTACCTTTGTTACTCTGCTCTCCGGCTGTGCCCATTTTCCTGCGCAAGCTCTCTCTCTTGGTTCTGCCCTTCACGCATATGCTCGAAAACTTGGGTTGGATACTCAGAATGTGAAAGTGGGTACTGCTATTATCGATATGTATTCTAAGTTTGAACTTCTAGAGCTTGCTAGATTGAGTTTTGATCTTATGGATGTCAAGAATAAGGTGACTTGGAACACCATGGTTGTTAGTTTAATGAGAAATGGCGATTTCAAAAATGCAGTTAAGATGTTCGATGAAATTCCTGAGAGAGATGTCATATCTTGGACGGCTTTGATTGGTGGATTTGTCAAGAATGGGCTTTTTGAAGAAGCTCTACTGTGGTTTCAAGAAATGCAGTTATCTGGGGTTGAGCCCGATTATGTAACAATGATCTCGGTGCTTTCCGCTTGTGCTAATTTGGGGACTCTAAGTATAAGCCTATGGTTGCACAGATTTATCTTGCAACGTGAATTTAAGAACAATGTACGTGTTAATAACACGTTAATCGACATGTATTGTAGGTGTGGATGTGTAGAATTGGCATGCCAGGTATTTGATAAAATGCCCGAGAGAAGCTTGGTTTCATGGAACTCGATCATTGTTGGTTTAGCTGTCAATGGGCATGCAATGGATGCTCTACAATATTTCAATTTGATGCAAACAGAAAGGTTTAAACCAGATGCTGTGACCTTTACAGGAGTTCTCACTGCATGTAGCCATGCTGGTATGGTTGAGGAGGGACTAACGTATTTCAAAGCAATGAAAAGAGTTCATAGGATTTCTCCAAGGATTGAACATTACGGGTGTATAGTTGATCTTTACAGCCGTGCTGGAAGATTAGAAGATGCATTAGGTGTTATTAAGAATATGCACTTGAAGCCAAATGAAGTTGTATTGGGATCTATATTAGCAGCGTGTCGAAATTTTAAGGATGTAAGACTAGCTGAAAGGCTAATGCATTATATCTACAAGTTGGATCCGGGTGGAGATTCAAATCATGTGTTGCTTTCTAATACATATGCTGCAGTTGGAAGTTGGCACCGAGCTAGCACTGTGAGGAAGAAAATGAAGGATCTTGGAATACAAAAGAGACCAGGTATCAGTTCCATCGAGATTAATGGTGTTGTTAATGAATTTGTGGCTGGAGATAGATCACATATCCATTCAAAGCAGATTTATGCAATGCTTGGGCTTTTGTCAGGTGATCTAAGACTGTCTAATTATGTTGAGGATGATGTGAATGAATCATATGAATGTGGTTGATAACTTTCATTTCTATGCAACACATAACATAAAGGAGTAACTTTTTGCTTTAGACTACACCCTTAACTAAACTCATTTTTCTTTCGGAGAGCACCCATAATATTAAAATCTTTGAGTCTACCACTTGAGATGGCATAAGAACAAAAACCGCACAACTCAGTACTGCAATGAAATGAAGGGGTTTAATCCCAACTCGGTAGCAAGTCACCCTACCATCATCTTCACAATAGTTTTGTCCATTCTTTCTTTTTCTCAGCAAATCCTTTAGATCTTTTTGCATTCATGATTTTGAGAGTGTTCATTTGTGATAGCAAAAACTATGTTTCATTCTTAACATTTCATAGGAATAAAAAGGACAACTTTGCATCAAACCATATATACATTTCAGCTAGTTATAAAATTCTACTCCAAGTAGCTTGCCTAAGCCCATTAACACTTTCTTAGTTTAACATGCTTTGGGCCAGAAACAACAAAAACAGAAGCTTGAATTCTATATAGCCTTTACCATAAACTTGGAAATATAGCTAAAACAAAATTAGTACTGCATCAACAAGAGCTGCTGGATTATAGAGAGGCGTAAAAAGCTATGGAGTCCGAGGTTTCTTCGGATTAGCACCATTGTGGTGCAATGGATCAGGACCAGCTGGGATTCCCCTAAGCTCCCAATCAGCAAATTTCTCATTAATCTTCCCTGCATGATTGTAATTTCCATGCAAGCCCTTCCCAAAAGCAGCCCACTGGCTTCCTAAAACCTGCAGGCATATTTGGAAAGTCTAGTTTTAGAATTACTTAGTCATAGAAATCAGCAGAAGATAAAAGATAAGAGAAAAAGATGAAATGCATCAGACAGTCATATAGGCAAAGTTAGCACCTTTCTGTTTAGTACTCTCACAGAAGCAACTTCCTTTTGTGAAATGCATTTTGAGCTACTAATGCTGCATCCTGCATCAAAATAAAGCAATGATCAAACACAGAAAAATAAAACCTTTGTACATACACAAAATTCCTTAGAGAGAGAGAGAGAGAGAGAAAGAGACCATGAGATTCTTGAACAACCAAAAGAGACAGCAAGAGGAAGAGTGTGAAACATTTGGCAATGAAATTAGACATTTCAGAAGCAACCAGAAATGCTGTAGATGGAAGTTCTTGATCTAAGTGAGTAAGAAACAAATGGATAAAGATATGGAGTACACATAAAGTGAAGTTAAAGCCAATTTATAGAGCAAAGATAATGATGAACCATGCAGCCATTTAGTACATCACAGGAGTAATAATACTTTAATGACAGGACAGTGCAGTTTTTAAACCCTCAGGTGAGCTCATCTCAACATATCCTACTTTCAATTTTATTTCCTTTGCCTTGCTAGTCTGCTCAAACAAAATATTTACTCCTTTCTCAAAACGTCAAAAATGTCCCTTGCAAAAAGTTAATTAGTGAGTAATTAACCTTTCCAAACTCTTTTCCTAGACCTCAACAAGATAATTCATTTTGGGACAAAAGGATATTGTCATTTTAAAAGTTGTAGTTAATTATTCTTACAATACATGTAGACTCCTAGATTTTTAAAGAACAGAAGAGGTATGTAGAGAGTAGAATATAAAGAACGTTATTATTTTGGTTGCATTGGAATAAACTTATCAAACCATTTCTTCCCCTTAAAAAATTTCAAAATAATATTTTCAAATTCTGAAATAAATTCCAATTTTAGGGGGGCAAAATGTCACTGACATAGAAAAAAGGTGATCCAACAAAATCTTAGTCGTTGAGTTCACACAAACAAGGTTGTAATCCCCACCTTCTACATGGGATAAATAATATTTTCAAGATTTAGTAAAATATTTATATCAATATTAACTAATACCAACGACCAAATATTGAATAAGACCATCTCCAACCCTATACCAATTTTGGCACCAAACACCATTTTAGTGTAAGATTTGGTATTTTTTTGCTCCAACCCAACATCATTTCTTACACGATTTTGGTATGTGAATGGTGTTACACCAAACTTGATGTAACACTATTCATCAACACTATTACTAATCACTATTATTTTAATATTATCTTTTATTATATAACACTTTTAATTTCGTAATTAATTATAATTTTTATGTAACATTTTATAATTTTAATTTTTATGTATACCGATTTGAATAATTTTTAGCTCGACACAAAAAAATTAAGGCCAAAGATGCTCATTTCGCACTTCGTAATGCATTTATAGAGCATTTATGGGAGCAATATACTAATCTTGTAAGTTGAATATTTATGTAAAAATTAAACTAAGTTTTACCATTATGTAATATTTATTTAATTATATCTTATCAATGATTTCATTTTTATTTGAATTATACATTAATATGTATAATGTATGATATTTGCTTATAATTTATATTAATTAAAAATTAAAGGTATAAAATAAATTTATATTAAATGGTTATATAAGAAAGAAATATGAATTATATGGGATAAATATGTAAAAAAGAAAAAAGAAAGGATTTGTTTCATAAAGAAAATAATATAACATAGAAGAGAGAGAAGAATATAAATTTTTTTTTTGTGTGTGTAAATAATAATGTAATGAATTGGAATTACTTTTTACTATTTTAGTGTGAAAAAAATGGTAAAAGGATTGGAGATGCCTTAAATGCAATCCCCAAAATATTATCAATCGGCATTAAAAGCCAGATTGAAGCATAATGTTGGTACACAGGAATTGTTGGGATACTACATAAATTTAAAAAGAAGAGCAAAGTACAAGAGCAAGTCCAATTTTAGGAAGCAAACTGTTGTTAAAAGTAGTATAGACCAATGATAATTAAACAGATCCAGTAGTAAATAAGATACTGTGACGTGATCAAATAGTACTAGTAAACCAACAGAGCTGTACATAAGACCCATAGAACTCCCAGTTTCAGTTATAGTACTTTATAGATTCGCCGAACTGATCATCTTTCACTGTCACCTTTTCTTCAAGAGTGACGGCCTCTGTTTAAAACAGCTGCATGCTTTCTTATCAACTTAAACAAGACATTACCATTTTTAATGCAAAGGACACCTGCGCCTCCCAATAGGTAAGTTTGAGGATAGTACAGAGTACACAGCTGGGATTTTTGACATTTGAAATAGTGCTGCTGACGATCCATCTTAATAGGTGTTTGACCAAAGAGTATAACTTTCGATTAAAATTTCTATTTATGTAATGATAGGTTAAATTTAACTAACAATAATATTTCTTAACGTAGATCTCAAAAATACGAATAACATAGGATTGGTTCAGTGGGATGGTAATGACGTTGCGCATTAAATATTTTCCAAGCATGAACAATAATGGATGAATTATTTAGCAATAAATAACAATAAATAACATTTAAGTAAATAGAATCTTAATCACCCGATAATAAATGAATGAGATGATTATTCCTCCTCACAAGGACGCGTGACAGACAAATCTTAGAATGTTCGAAATATCATTGGATCTAATGGAAAAAGTGTGGAATAAGATAACAATGTTAATGAAAAGGCAATATTTGTATTTGTTAGAGAGAGCGCAAGAATCTTCTTCCGAAAAGTGTTCTGATCAAAATAAATATCACATACCCTATCCCCTTATCTCTTTTATCTTCATACAAAATATATTCCTAACAAACATTAATAGTACAGGTGCCAGAGAATATTCTCTTTAATCATATTTCAAACACTAGTCGTTATTTCTCTTTACAATATGCTCGACCTCGGTCATGGTTGACATCTCGTCCATGAATCTTGTTGCTTCCTAGTCAATCTCGAACGACTCTTTCCTTAATGTCATATTACACTAAATATGCTTAGGGCATATTTTGGCCTGTACAGTTAGTCCCTCCGCTTATTAAGGCCGACCCTTGACGACCTTGATGAGCGATCACCGTTTATCGTGGTTGGAAAAATTGGGCGAGCAAGTCGAGTAGTAGCGCTTCAAACGAGGTTACAACATGACCTTTTGTGAGCCACAACCTTTGGGGTCGCATTGTTTCAGAATGACATCATGCATTATTATAGTGTGTTTTCCCGATGCTTTGCATTGTTTTTCGTGCCTCTCCCATTTTGATACCTGTGCTGGGTAGTGATGGCCCGATTTCTTGGTCCTAACGGTTGAACTCTTGTAAATAGGGACATGCGACCATTCGTTTTGTGTTTTCTATATTCTTAATTTCGATTCCTAGTGTCTTCTTCTCTATTCCTCATATCGAATCCCTGTCTCATTTTTACTTCATTATTCTGTATCTAATCCCTTGATTCTGGTGATTCCAGTTGCTTCTAACCCTTTTGTACTTCAAACCTTTTTTCTAAAAATATGGTTAACATACCCTCTGGTTTCGGCATGGCACTAACCCTTTCCCTTTGGCAGTGTACATGCCTCCTCATGATGACAGTGTTTCTGTTACCATTGAAGACGAGAATTTTCCCATGGTGGAGGAAATAACCCTAGTAATGAAAAAGTTAGGTCCCATTTTTCGAAGACGACGACCCTAAGGTCTCGAATCAGCAATGAAAGTGGTCGATCTCGCTGAGCTTAGGGAAAAGTTCAAAATTTCTACACATATCGATCTGATCCCAGCAGAGCATGATGTGGTACAAAGGCACTGCCCCAGGTATTTACACGTTCTATGCGTACCCTTTCTATGTTGGCTATTCCTTTCCTCTTTTTCTGTTGGCGGAAGAGTTTTTCTGTTATTATGACATTTGACCGGACCAACTCTCTCCATACATCTACAAGCTTATCTATATGTTAATGAAATATGCAGAGTTGGCTTGGGTCGGAGTCTCACTCCGCCACCTGATGCATCTCTTCGCCCCTAGTTTCTATTGGGGGGACGATATTGCACCTTCGCCACCGTGGAAGTAAATGTCTGGTGGTGAAGATGGATGACAAGAAAAATTATCATTTCTGTCTTAACTACGTTTTCGTCAAAATCGAGAACGTGTTAGCCAATGCGAGCAGAATCTCTTAAGCTAGGAATAACGCCCATAAATATCTCTTTTTTGTCCAGCATTTGTTTTGCGTGTTTTAGTCGTAGTTTGACATTCTGTCTCCTCTTCATGCAGCCTTACTATGCCTCATCCTTTGGTCGGGGACATTCATGACTGGGCCAACTAGGTTTTGCCTCAAACCGTGGGGATTCGTAAATGGTCGGCTTTCTCAAGAAGTTCGGGCATGTGTCTTCCATGACCGGTGAGTTAATCTATTTTTATCTATATCGTTTTGACCTCATGGTCGCTTACTCGTTATAGTTTTGTATAGGAAGTGACAATCTTTTAATCTTTATTTTTTATCCCGAGGATCCTTGAGGAGACCGAGGGCTCCTCCCCTTGCATTTTGTAAGAGAAAGGTTGCTTCTTCGGAGTATGTTCCTATTGTGACTGCGACCAGGTTTGGCTGGTTATCTACTTTTATTTCTTCTTTTTCTGCAGCTAGATTTGCTCAGTCGTCGACTACATCTGCAACAGAACTCCCCACTTCCTCTTTGTATTATCTAGTAGACAAAGAAGAGGTGTCGTCGCTGACCGACGGGGGTTTGGTTTCCTGCAAAATGAGATCGCTGGACGTCGATGATGGGGTTATCCGGGTCGTGGATCAGTAAGGGGTGATCATGATATTGTGATTGTAGTGACAGAGGATGACGTTGAGTTGACGTTTGAGATCCTACTACCAGCTGAGTCGCCGAGGGTGTATCCCTTCCCAATATTGAGGCTGGAGCTGGAGGGCCATTTGTGGGAGATTCTGATCCTTTACGGTAAGATGAGTCGTCTTCCTTACGATCGGCTGATGGGAAAGATAATTGCGTCACCGAGGATAGTTATGAAATGGGCCCTGACCTTGATGCCAACACGGTGAGAATGACGGGGAAAGGGTTTACCCAAGTCGAAGTAAGATTGAAGGGGTCCACGCGGACCATTGTGATCCCCATAGAGCAAGATTTATTGGTAAACACCGAGAACATGGTTCCTTCCCTAGGTCTCCTCTTTTCTTACATGGAGGGTAAAACCCTTGAAAAGATTGGATGATTCTACCCTATCAAGTAGCATAGCCAGCCTCGCTCTCAGGGTAAGCTTTTCGATTTTTATTTCTCAAGTTTAACGCTTTGTGCTTCGTTCTTACTTTCTATTCTCTTCTTTTTTTCTCTCTTCTTACTGTACTTTTGGAAATTCATAGCGCCCGACGTGAGGAGAGGCGTAAGACTATTTTTCAGAATATGGAGCAAAAGTATCGTGAGTACCGTAATAAGCACACCTAGATCTGTAGATTTGGAGAAGGTGGAGTTGGCTTGGGGGCTGCAAGGAAAGAGGAGGATATAAAGATCGTGATCCTCATTCTTCGTTCTGAGTGGGAGAGTGCTCTAGAGACCGCTAGGCTCAGAGGGGAGCGCCTTGATGAACAAATATGGGAGCTGGAAGAAGAGGTTTCAGGCCTTTGTGATCGAGTTGATGCTCTCGAGGCCGAGAAGGCACCATTATTGGCTTCTCCATCTTCTTCCCATACTTTTGTTTTTCCTGATGTTCAGGGGGATTTGTATAAGGAATGAATTCACACCGAGGCCCAACAAGATATAGTTATAGATCTGATAGGGGTAGGAGTTGTTTTAGAGCTTGACTTCGAGGATGCTCGTGTTAAGACATGTAGAGCTTAGGTTTCTTGTGGCTATGATCCCACTACATTGGAGGCCAGTGATGGCAAGGAGGATGCTGGCGTGGATTGGATATAAGAGGATGCCTGGTATGAGGATGAATATTTCGATGGCGATGGTGATGGCGAAGAGGCAGATGGAGATGGCCTAGACGATCAAGCTGATGGTGCTGCTGGGCCAGGCGACAATTAATTATTTTTCCTTTCCTTCTTTTTTTGTATAGTCGCAGACTTGTGCATTATTTGTGGGCATCTTTTCGAGCATTTGTAAATAATATTCTAAGTATGAAATGCTAGTTCTATGTGCTCATACCTGATTCCCTTTCTTCTATTCAAGTTTGTATGCTTTTTGATTTTGTTGCTTGGTTGACGAGTCATAATAACTTAGCTCAAGCGGGTTGAACGAGGCTAAAACAAAACCTAGGTTTCATCATGGCCGAGGGCCAGTAGGTGTTGGTTTGAACGAGGTCGAACATATCGCATGTTTATATATGGACGAGGCCGATTCTGTGTTGATTCAAACGAGATTGAGCGTAGTTATGGCCAAAATGCGAATATGTGTTGATTAGAACTAGGTCAAATATAACCTGTATTTAGTTATGGCCGAGGCCGAGTAGGTGTTGATTCGAACGAGATCGGATATAACCTATATTTATTTATAGCTAAGGGCCGAATAGGCATTGATTCGAAAGAGGTCAAATAAAACTAATATTTAGTTATGGCCGAGGGCCGAATAAGTGTTGATTTGAATGGGGTAGAATATAACCTATATCTAGTTATGGCAGAGGGCCGAATAAGTGTTGACGCGATGTTGCTTTGGCTGTTCGTTGGCAAAATATGGGTAAATTTCATGCATTTGTGCTTCATACACTTTGAGGAATTTATGCATTTTCTGGTTTTTCATTCTAGTCCTAGTCTATCTATTGTTGGCTTTCATTCTAGTCCTAGTCTATCTGGTCCCTTCATTGATCGACCTAGAGAAGTATATTGAGAGGTTGAGAAATTAACTAGTCGTCATGTGCCTCTATTTGTTCGCACTTCAACTTGAAGTGTCCCCTCCATCACCTCGTTAAAAACCTCCTTAAGAAAAACCAATTGGGACAAAACCAAGTGAGGAAAAAAAAGTACGACTTGGAGGATGCTTATTCTCAGAAGTTGAAGTAATTGAGGTGAGTGATACTCTAGTTGTTTGGTAGTAGTTTTCCTTCCATTGTTTCTAGTTGGAATGACCCTTTTGTTTGTTGTTGCCATGGTTTTGTATGGACCGTCCCAATTTGTTCCCAGTTTACCTTCACGTAGGTCTTCACTTGCTTGTGTTTTAGCTTTGAGCACGTAGCCCCCGACTTTGAGTGGTCTGACCTTTGCCTTTTGTTGTAATAGCGTTCTACCTATTGTTCTTGGGCGATCATCCTGATGTAGGCCATATCCCTTCGTTCTTCGGCTTCGTTGAGCTCTTTCCTTCTACTTTCGTCATTCCTTGGCCCGCTCTCGTGGGAGTATCTCAGACTAGGCTCTCCGACTTTGACTGGTATTACAACATCAGTCCCTTAGACTACGAGTAAAGTGTCTCTCCTATGCTTATCTTCGACATTGTTCGATAGGCCCAAAGTATATCTGGTAGTAATTCTAGCCATAGACCCTTGGTCTCTTCGAGTTTTTTCTTCATGATGTTTAATATCGATTTGTTGGAGGACCCTGCTTTCCTATTAACTGCATAGTGATATCGTGTAGAGAGTATTCTTTTGATATGACATTTCTCAAAAAATTTAATGACCTTTTTTCCTATAAATTAGGGTCTGTTGTCGCAACTGATCTCTTTAAGGAGGCCAAAACGGCATATGATATTTTTCCATACGAAGTTAATCACTTCTTTTTCTCATATTGGGCGAATGCTCCTGCTTCTCCCATTTAGAAAAATAGTCAGTTAAAACCGAAACAAGTCATTCATTTCCTCATCCAGTCGAGAGGGGGGCCACGATGTCCATTCCCCATTTGATGAACGACCAAGGGGAAATGACTGAGTATAAGTGGTGGAGAGCTTGGTGGATCATATGGGCGTACTTTTGGCACTGCTCACATTTCGTTTCAAAATATGTGGCCTCTTTTTCATGGTGGGCTAGTAATGTCCTGCCCGTATGAGGCATCTGACCAATGCTCGATTGCCAGAATGAGCTCCTCAATGGTCTTGGTAGACTTATTCAAGGACACGGCACGTTTGAGATAGTCCTAAGCATATTGCCAAGGGGCGTCATACGTCCTCTTGTATAGGTCGTTGTGAATGATGTTGTACATGGATGCTTGCATTCGAAGTTTCTTGGCTTCTTTTTTATCATCTGAGAGTATGCCATCCTGCAAAAGCATAACAATATGGTTGTGCTAGTCCCAAGTCAAGTTTATGGTTCTTACCTCAATTTGATCTATCGATTAGTTGATGAGGTAGACCACATTTCTATCTCCGGTTGTAGTGTTTTTGGTGGATGATGCTAATTTTGCGAGACTGTCTGCCTCAGTGTTCTTTTCTTGAGCAATCTAGTCGAGCTGACATTCGTTGAACTCGGACAACAGCTTATAGATCTTGGTCTAGTACTTTTGTAACCTTTGCTCTTTGATCTGGAAATTCCTTGTGACTTGGTTGATAGCGAGTTGAAAATCGCAATGTAGTCTTACCTGTCTCGCCCCGTATTTGAGTGGTAAATTTATCCATGCAATTAGGGCCTCATACTCGACCTCGTTTTTAGTCATGTCCGGGCACCTTATGGAGTGGTAAATCACGTCGTCGGTCGGAACTTCGAGTACGAGTCCCAATCCGGACACTGATGCATTAGAAGCATCATCGGTGTATAGGACCCGGAGGTCCTGTATTTTGGGAGAAGTGTGGGCTCCTTCTTTTTTTACTTCGTGTATTATTTTTGCGCTGAAGTCGGCGACAAAATCAGCAAGAACTTGTGACTTTATCACAGTTCATGGTTGATATGTGATATCACACTTGGTTACCTCTATGGCCGATTTGGCCAACCTACTCGATAGCTCTGCTTTATCCAATAACGTCTTAAGGGGAAAGTCGTGACTATCGCGATGGGGTGGCATTGAAAGTAGTGTCTAAGCTTTCATGAAGCTACGACCAAGGCCAGTGACAATTTTTCGAGGTGAGAGTACCTCATCTTGGCATAAACTAGTATTTTTCTAATGTAATATATGGGAGACTATGTACCTTTATTTTCTCGCACTAGGATTGCGCTCACAACAACCTTGGACGCAACGAGGTATACTTTTACCACCCAAACTATCATGTCATGATGGCGGCTATCGTGGTGCTAGGAAAGCCGAATCTTTACCAAACAAACAACCCAATTCTTCAATTTAAAGATAACTTCAAGATATTTAATAATAAAACTTCATAAGAAAAAGCTTAATAATAAAATGCGGAAAGAAAAGCCCGATATTGGGGTATCATTGGTTATGAGCATCTACAAACCACTCTTCTAGATACTGAGACTAACATTGTCTTGAAATGTAACGACAAAATAAAGTATAGGGATATAGGACGGAAAAGAACAAGAATGCGATCGCCAGCAACTATCTTACCAGCTCCGAGAAGAATCTACAACTGGACTAGTCAACAGACGCTATCGGGTCCTGATGTGCCTGGATCTGCACACAAGGTGCCAGGAGTAACGTGAGTACACAAATTCAGTAAGTAACCAAAAGAAATAAAGGCTGAGAATCAATAAAACATATAAGTTCATATCATGAAATCTCAATAAAACACAATAGGCTTTTAAAAGCAGAGTTTGAATCAAATTTGTTCGTATAAACTTAGTTTCCGTAAAAAATCATTGAAAAATACTATTCAATAGTTCTCAATAGTGTCTTAGCGCTACAGTGACAAAATGATAAAATTGTAACTAGCCCCTCAGGCAAAACATCACTCAAATATGGCTCGCGGGCAAACCTAACAGTCACTCGTATACAGCCCCTCGGGCTTACCTCACCATCACTTACAATTAGGGTACCCGCGCTGGCTTGGGGTACGCAGACTCCGGAGGGGCTCCTTCACCCCAAGCGCTATAATAAGCCACCTGGTGGCATAATCAATCAGGACCTTGGCCTCACTCAATAATGAATAAGTACCAACATGCTACAACGTGCAGCCCGATCCCATAAATATCCTCAAAAATCAAACCCTCAGCCTCACTTGGTCATAAACCTCTCGAGCCACTCGGGCTCTCAGTAAAATAGGGAACTCATCCCAAAACAACAGTTTATATACATCAAAACAGATTAATAAAGACTAAGCTATAAAATCAATAATTAGTGTAACAAAACTGAGTATAGATTTTCAACCAAAAACAGTGAGAGGATAGTAAGAAAGACCTCTAAGGGTCCAAACAGATCTCACACAAGGCCCCAATATGGTATTTAGCCCAATTTCTAGAAATTCTTCTAAAACACATAAATATCATATAGCTTCAACCAAATAAAAAACTTATAGTTGCTACGGGATGGACAAAGTCACAATCTCCAACATTGCACGCCCACAGGCCTGTCACCTAGCATGTGGTCACCTCAAAATAGTAAAACGAGACAAAATTTGCAAACCTCAGAACTAGATTTACAATCATTACTTACCTCAAATCAGTCATATCCCTACTCTGTGATGCCCTTTCCTGTCAAAACGGCCTCCAAATGCCTCGAATCTAGCCATAAATAATTGGATATAATTAGCACGATCTAAAGGAATCAATTACATAAGAAAATGCTACGCATTAGGCCAAAAGTCAAAAAGTCAACTCAAAAGTCGAGCCCCAGGACCACGTCTCAAAATCCGACAAAAGTCACAAAATTTGACAGCCCATTCAATTTTAAGACTTATCATGCTAGTTTCACTAAAATCCAACGTCAAATCAGCTTCCAAATCCCAAAAGTTCATTTTATGAAACTCCAGCAATTTTCCCCAAAATATCATCCCAAATCACTAATCGAATGAATAATTCAATGAAAAATTCATAAATATTGGCCTAAACCGAGTTAGAATTACTTACACAAGTGATTTCCTTGAAAAATTAGCGAAAAGTCGCCTCAAGCCAAACTCCCAATGTCCAAGGTGTGAAATAAAACCCTAAACCTCGCTTATATAGTGCTCTCAGAGCCTCCTCACCGCGATCCACATAATTTTGTAGCGCCCACGGACCCTTGAACCATACCTTCCGCGATCCGCATAAAATCTACCATGGCCGTGGCCCCTTCTTATGCAGCCTACGTAATTTCCACCAATGCCTCATAATACCTAACGGTCCGCACTTCCTACACCAGATACAACTGACACCACAAATTTGCCAACTTTTAAAGCTAATAGTTGATCCGTTAACCGCCCGAAAATCACCCGATGCCCTCGAGACCTCAACAAACATACCAAAACATACAATAACCTCATAAAAATTTATTCGTACCTTCGAATCATTCAAAATAACATCAAAAACCAAATAACCCTTGAAATTTAGCCAAGGAACTTATAAACATTCAAATTCCATAAATGATGCCGCAACCATTCAGATCATGCCCGAATGACCCTAAAATTTGCGCACAAATCAAATATGACACAATGAACCTATTCCAACTTTCAGCATTCCATGCCGACCCTGATATCTAATTTTTTCGTTGTCAACCGAAATTGCCAAATTTCCAAATTTTTCCAATTCAAGCCTAATTCTGCCACGGACCTCCAAATCATATTCCGGACGTGCTCCTAAGTCCCAAATAACCTAAAGGATCTAACCAAACTATAAAATACCAAATCCAAGATCTTTTACTTATAAGTCAACATCTGGTCGACTTTTCCAACTTAAACTTCTAAATAGGAGACTACGTGCCTCATTCAACTTCAAAACCACTCCAGAACCGAACCAACCCACACGATATGATAAAATACAGTTCAGGAACACATAAGGATGTAGAAATGGGGGAAACGATGCCATAACTCATGAAACGACCGACTAGGTCATCACATATACGACATGTGTTTCCCTAATTCTAATTTTGAAAGTAATGGTGGAGACAAGTAATACTTAAACTCCTTTAGGTCTTGGGAAAACTCAGAGGTCATTGGAGGTCTTTCTCCTTTTTGAGAATGCCGAAGAATTTGTGTTACCTATCAGATTGTAGCGAAATGAACCTTGAAAGGGTGGTGGCACAGTCAGTCAACCTCTGAACCTATATTTTGGTGGTCAAGTGCTCTGGTATCCTTTTTGTGTCTTTGATTTGGTCGAGGTTGACCTCGATACCTCTTTGTGACACCAGGAAGCCCAAGAGTTTTCCTGAAGCCACATCGAATGATCACTTTTTGGGGATTAATTTGATTCTATATTGCCTGAGTATCTTGAAGGTTTCTCTCAAGTGATCGATGTGGTCTTCTTTCCTTTTGGATTTGACCAACATGTCATCTATGTATACTTCAATCATTTTACTGAGTTGTTCTTTGAACATCTTTGTTACTAACCTTTGATACGTTTCTCCTGCGTTTTTCTATCCGAAGGTCAAATAGTATGTCCCCTGATAATGAAAGTGGTTATCTCCTGATCCTCCTCTTCCATGAGGATCTGATCATAGCTTGAGTAGGCATCCAAAAAACTCAATAATTCATGCCTGGCCGTTGCGTCGATAAGTTGGTCGATATGAGGTAATGAAAATGAATCTTTGGGGTATGCTTTGTTCCAATCTCTAAAGTCCACACACATTCACCACTTTCCATTCTTATTTTTGACTATGACCACAATGGCGACCTATTGGGGGTATTTGACTCCTTAATGGGGATGTTTTTCAATAATTTTCCGACCTCTTCGCGTACTATGTCATTGATTGCGGAGTTGAACTTACCCCGGACTTGCCTCACCAGTAAGTGGAGTGGGTTGACATTCAGCTTGTATGTGCTACCTGGAATATCTACAAGGCTAAAGAAAATAAGTTCACGTTAGTAGTTAAGAATTAACGAAATTTACTTGGTTTTTGAAGCTTGTAGTCGATGTAAGCTTCTTGTTGTGGTCGTTTCCATCTAATTGATTGAGGTCAAGGTCTTCTATGGTCGATTATGCCGCTTTGACCATATCGAGGTCTTTGATGATGTCCTCGCCTAACATCAACCAAGTTGATTACTATCACTCTTTTTCTTTATTCTTGGTTTGTTGGGTGGATGTATAGTCTAGAGCGATGCACTAGTATTCTCGGGATAGTGTGATGTTCCCCTCGTATACTGCATATTCCTCAAGGAGTTAGGAATTTGATGACTTGGTACAAGCCAGAGGGGATGGCTCTCATGGTATGTATCCATGGTCACCCTATTACGGCGTTGTATGTTGTGTCTTGGTTCATGATATGGAATGTGGTTTCCAAAGTGACTCTAGCGGCTAGGACAAGAAGCATGATCTCGCCAAATGCCGGCTCAGCTACATTGTTAAAACCCATTAGCGTGATGCAGCACGACAATATCTTATCCTCGAGTTTCATTTGGGGACAACCTTGAGCCTCTTTTATGTTTATTTTTAATTTTGTGTGTTATGCCTCAATTCAAATACCTTTTAAAGCCAACTAGCTCATGCATGCAACTGTAATTTCCGCGAAACTCCAGAAATGCCTAACACCTTCTCCTCGGGTAAAATGAACCCCCTTACTTAGAATCTTTGGTACAGTCAGTTTTAGAGTCAAATGTGTTTTGAAGGAATTTAAAAAAAATGGTAACCTAACAAACCGAACCAAATACCACGCAGAGGCTATGATAAATCCTTCGAAACACAACTTTTGTCTCTTTCGAATTTGAAAACTCTTTTCTGCTTCAAAATCACTTTATATTTATTTAAAGAGGGTTAAGGTGAAAAAAGAGTGTGGCAGCTTTGGCGACTCTGCTGGGGAGTTGCATATTCGAGCTGGGACGTGATCTTGTTCGCTTTACAGAATATTCGATTGAGGTGAATGTGTTTCTTTAGTTTTTTTGTTTATTTGGTTTGTTAGTTTTATTTCGTTTTTTTTATTATTTATCTCTTTTCCTTATGTGTTTACTACTCTACAAAAAGTCATCATTTGCATAACCATGTGTCTTCTTTCTGGAACAAGTCTTCCGGAGTGTGCTTGAGTGTACACAGCCTTTTTGTGAGTCACCCGTGTCTTTAGAGGGGTGGCGTGGGAGCGTGGAATGGGGGAACAACTAGAGTAGCCCATCGATCACGTGCTGCTTTGAATTGCCTTGTCTAGTAAACCTCAAACTTAGGTTCGCTTTTAGGTCATTCTTATTTGCATCATGTCTTAGACCTAGCAGGGCTCGGTCTTAGGCCCCGTGTTCCTTTGTAGGAGGCCCATGCAAATTATGTTAGAATGAGCATGTGGCATAAAAAGATGCATAAAGGACGAAGATGGTGGAGTACTGGTGGAAGATGCCCAGATTAAGAGACGATGGCAGACTTACTTTCATAAACTCCTGAATGAAAAAGATGATCGTGGCATTGTTCTAGGTAAACTGGAGCATTTCGAAAGTCATCGTGACTTCGGGCCCTGTAGGCGTATCGAGGTCGAGGAGGTCGTGGGGGCTATGCGTAAGATGAGTAGAGGCAGAGCGACCGGGCCAGATGAGATTCCAGTGGAATTTTGGAAGTCTGCAGGAAGAGCAGGTGTGGAGTGGCGGACTGGGTTGTTTAATATTATTTTTAAGGCGAAGAGGATGTCGGATGAGTGGAGGTGGGGTATGGTGGTTCCATTGTATAAGAACAAAGGTGATATCCAGAGTAGTAACAATTATAGGGGTATCAAACTACTGAGTCATACCATGAAAGTATGGGAGAGGGTGGTTGAAGCAAGAGTGAGGATGACAGTGTCTGTATCCGACAACCAGTTCGGGTTCATGCCAGGTCGTTTCACCACTGAAGCTATACACCTTGTTAGGAGGTTGATGGAACTATACAGAGAAAGAAAGAAGGATTTGCACATGGTATTTATTGACCTAGAGAAAGCGTATGACAAGGTTCCTAGAGAAGTTCAATGGAGATGCTTAGAGGCAAAAGGTATGCCGGTTCCTTATGTTATGGCAATTAAGGACATGGATGATGGGGCGAAGACTCGGGTTAGGACAGTAGGAGGGGACTCTGGGCCTTTTCCGATTGAAATGGGATTACACCGAGGCTCTGCGCTCAGTCCGTTCTTATTCGCCTTGGTGATGGATGCGATATCAGACCATATTCAAGGGGAGGTGCCATGGTGCATGCTATTCGCCGATGATATAGTTCTGATTGATGAGTCACGAGACGGTGTTAACGAGAGATTGGATGTTTGGAGACAAACTCTTGAGTCCAAGGGTTTCAAGCTAAGCAGAACGAAGACGGAATACCTCGAGTGTAATTTCAGCACAGGGCGGGGGAAGTGGATGTGGATGTGAGGCTTGAGGCACAGGTTATCCCAAGTAAAGGTAGCTTCAAGTACCTTGGTTCGGTTATCCACGGGGGATAGGAGATTGATGAGGATGTCGCACATCATATTGGTGTAGGATGGATGAAGTGGCGGGTAGCATCTAGAGTCTTGTGTGATAGCAGAGTGCCAATAATACTCAAAGGTAAGTTCTATAAGGTGGTGGTTAGACCGACCATGATGTGTGGGGCTGAGTGTTGGCCTATTAAGAATACACACATACAAAATATGAAAGTAGCAGAAATGAGGATGTTAAGATGGATGTGCAGGAACACTAGGAAGGATAAGATTAGGAATGATAACATTTGGGAGAAGGTGCATGTGGACCCTATTGATGACAAGATGCGGGAAGCAAGGCTCAGATTGTTTGGGCATGTACAGAGGAGAAGCCCAGATGCTCCGGTTAAGAGGTGTGAGCAGCTTGTCGTGGAAGGCACGAGAAGAGGTGGAGGGCGGCCAAAGAAGTATTAGGGACAGGTAATTCGGAAGTATATGGCGAGGCTTCAGATCTCAGAGGACATGACTCTTGATAGGAGGTTATGGAAATCGCATATTTCGGTTGTAGGCTAGGAGGAAGGTGAATATTGCGTTACTTTATACCTTTGTGAGCCTAGCTCGGTTGGGTTTTGTCTAGATAGCTAGGGGAAATATCATGTCTTACTTTTTATATTTTTGGTTGCAGATTACATTTGCTAACCATCGTTTTGCTTCGATTTATTTAGTTATTTATTTTTTCGCATTTTTCCTACATTCTATGTTCCTTTTTTCCTATATTTCCCGTGGTGAATCTAATATTCTTTCCTTTGTCCTTTTATTGTCTTGAGCCGAGTGTCTTTCGAAAATAGCCTCTCAACCCCTTCGGGGTAGGGGTAAGGTCTGCGTACACACTACCCTCCCCAGACCCCACTTGTGAGATTTTACTGGGTTGTTGTTATTATTGTTGTTGTTGTATGTGCTACATGCTGCTCTCTTATGGGTAAAAGGATTATTTGGAGGACCATTGATGGTTGAGGGAAAATGAAAATGAAATGAGGGTGAACTACAAAAATAAAACAAGTAGGGCCCAGTTATATTTTTCTCTAACAATTTTAAAAAAAGAAAGACCAGAAAATATTAAAAATCCTAAAAGATTTTGCACTTTCCCACCGTTTTTTAAAAAAAGTCAAAATGTTTTCTCCAAATCAAAGTTTTCTTTTCAAATTCTCTCCCATATCCAATATTTTCGAACTACGCATACCTGATTCTCATCTTTTGGAGCGTGATACGCAGGCAGCCCACGTAGGGTCCGGTCTCCTTAGTGAGTCTCAAGTTTTTGCCTTCGAGGGTCATAGCCAAATCTTACATGTTTAGCCACGTTTGACCACATTAGTTATTTTTGCAAAATATGAGTATTTTCTCGAAGTGGCCTAGTAACCCATGTGTTATTGTCCTGAGTACACAACAAGATGTTCTTTCAATTTAAGGTCCTTTCCTGTTGAATTTGCGTGCTTAGCCATTTTCTATCCATATAGGTCGTTTTTGCAAGTGAGGCCATTTTTGCAAAGTAATTCTGGAGACCCTGATTCCTAAGAGGTTGGGCGCTATACGACCCTCATGAGGTGTTTTCCATGTCTTAGAGGTCAGCCTAATTGAGTTTGCACTTCTAGCCTAATTGATTTTGCACTAATCGGTTAAATATTATATTTGTGTAATGATGAGTTAAATTTAGTTAATAATAATATTTCTCAACGTAGAGCTTAAAAATATGGACAATATAGGATTGGTTCAGTGGAACATTAATGACGTTGAATATTCTCAAAGAATAAGCAATAATGAAGGAATAACTAGTAATAAACAACAATCATTGGCATTTAAGTAAATAAAAGAAATGAATCACCCAATAATGCATGAATGAGATGATTGTTCCTCGTGACAAGGATGTGTAACAGACAAATCCTAGAATATTTGAAATATTCTTGGATCTGATAAAAAAATGTGGAATAATATATGTAATTAAGAATGTCATTGAAAATGCAATATTCAAGTGTAGAGAACATGCACTTTAATATCTCATTTCTAACACTAGCCGTTATTGTTCTTTACACAATGCTCGACCTCGGTCATGATTGACATCTCAACCATGAATCTTGCTGCTTCCTGCCGACGTTGCCCGATTCTTTCCTTAATGTCGTATTACTTCGAATATCCTTAGAACATATTTTGGCTTATACAATGAGTGTAATCATTGGATACGATTTTTTTTCTTTTTGTAATATGGTAGGTTACAATGGATAGCTAGCTATATATTAGCATATTAATATTTAAAGTTTGATGCATATTACCCTTTTTTACGCTATAGTTTAGAAATAAACTATGCTTAACTATATTCAAACTGAAAATACAATTGACTATCTTCCAATCGAATAAGTATGTATTCACAGTTTAGGCGAAACATAAAGAAGAATAACAGTATATTTGGCCAAGTTTATTTTTGGCCAAAAAATTTTTTTTTGCCAAAAGCATTTTTGGCAAAAAATTAAGGTGTTTGGCCAAGTTTCTGGAGGGAAAAAAATGCTTTTAAGGAAAAGTAGAAAAAAGTAGATTATCTCCAAAAATACTTTTTTTGAGAAGTATTTTTAGAAAAATATATTTAAAAATATTTTTTTAATGCTTGGTCAAACATTAATTGTTGCTTGGCCAAACGGGCTATAAATCGATCTTTTCCTTGGAATCTTTTCTATATTCTATATATTTATAAAAATAAGATACTTGTTTCTACTATCATATGTTTAGGCTGATGACTACTACTCATTTGTTTCTCAAAATTCTCCTACATTATTTCACAGAACTGGAAAATGGAAAAATTGCTATTACACGTTCTTTAAACGTCAGAATTAAGAGAAACGGTCAATTGTATATGGAAATTTGGTGATACAATAAAATCTTAAGAACTGAGCAAAGTAAACTTTGATTCTAATTTTAGGAGATAACTGTTTACAGTAATAGATTTAATGATAATTAAGCGTGATCTAAGATATGACGTGATTATACAGTACTCCCTCCCTTCGGTCCAAATAAGTGATTTTTTGGATGTTTTCATACATATTAAGAAAGTCACATTTTAGCATTAATTAGCAATAGAATTGACCATTTTAACCTTACTATCTCACATAAACACTCCTAACACATATTCCAACACTATTTACTGCAAGGATAATATAGAAAAAATATCATTAAATCATTCTTGAAATCTGAAAAAATTACTTATTTTAGACCATACAAAAAGACTAAAAAATTACTTATTTTGGAGCGGAGGGAGTACAAACGAAACAACATTGCTAGCTGTACATAAAACCCATACAACTCCCAGTTCAATTATGCTTAGATTCGCATCACTGTCCTGTAAGTTGAACTGGGATTGATCTATTTCGTTGTCACCTTTCTTGAATATTTTGCTTTTTAAGAAAATACTTTTTTTTGTTGAAAAGGTCTCTTTCTACAATATGAAAAGAAAGTACCCATGATTTTGTTGAAATGAAAGAAAATACTTTTTTTCATTATAAAAAGAAAATATTTTTTACTACATCATGCTGTCGAGTTGTAAGATTTTTAAATTTGTTGAAATAAAAAAATTACTTTATCTACACATGAAAAAAATACTCTTAATAATATTTCTATTAATTTTGAACTTAAATATTTTTTAGTTTTATAAAATTAAATTGGCGTACGTAAAAATTACAAATAAGTACTATATGTCACAATAGTAAATAATTCTAGATATTTATAAATCATTTGCAAAAAAATATGATCAAAACAAATTTTGCTTAAATATAAAATGATGTTTGGGCAATGTGAGAGTACCATTTTAATGCAAAGGACACTTGCGCCACCCTATGTACAACCCAACAGAGGGTAGCAGAGTTGAGAGTTTTGAGAATTGAAGTAGTGCTAACGATCTTTAAAAAAAGTTTAATCATTAGATATGATATTCTTCTATGTACTATATAGGTAAGTATTACTGGAGGGCTATTAGCATCATATCAAGATCCAGGGTTGATTGATACTATAATTTTTTGCAGTTATACTGGCATTGTGGCACACAGCGGTGGATTTCATCAAACGTATCAAAATATAAATAATTAGACATATCGAAAAATCAAGGGGAGTCAGTGTATAATAAATATACATAAAATAAAAAATTTATCTAGCAATATATTGTAATTTTATGGCTGAAGAGTATCACTTGACACCCCTTGGATCAACGTGACTCCGCCGTTGGTGGCACAGTCGCTTGCTGTTAATTTGAGTGGAGAAAAAGGAGGGGCAAGATGATACGTAGATAACAATGGCAAAGTATTCATTTTTAATAGAATTTGAGTCCAAAACAGAATTTATTTACATTGATTATCGCTTACAATGAAATCATTTTTTTATATTCTAATAAACAATGATATTTTGCACACAATACATCTAGTAGAAACTATTGAAAAATGATAGAGATAAAATTACTAATTAGAAGATAAACAAGAAAGATAATTAGTTAAAAGTTTTGGATGTCTAAAAACAGGTCTACGCACTCTGTGGATGAGTGCATGCAGGAAAAAATGAAAATTACAGAAGCTAACATTAAAGAAATGATGAGTGCCTGCGGAAAAGATTAAAATAGGATACGCATAATTAACCAGAAGAATAGTGCACGACACAGAGTACAGACCCTTAGTTGATGCTTGACACCCTCAACCCCCAACCTCACCCCTGGATTGACCTTCTGAAATAAGTAGCCAGCTATTGGAATTGGACGGCGGTACTGTCACCTTTCACTCTTTATGAACAATTTTACAATTTGCTGCGGGAATAAACCCTCACATAGTAATACTCACGGTAATAAAAGCGAACTAATAATAATAACGCCGAAATACGGTAAGTAACAAGAATAAAATAGTAATAATGATACCAAGATTTTGTTGGACATCTGTGTTCAAAATCAGAAAAATCAGAGAAGTAAACAAACGTTAGTTCAATAAACAAAACGTGAAATAATAATTCCGAGCCCACAAGTTGCTTGTGTGTCCTTAAGGAATTTAATCCCCCTCACTGTTGCCCAAGGTTTTGGATTAATTCCTCCCAGGATAGAACGGAATAACTATTCTGCAACACCGGCAATCGAAACTGCAGAATTTCAGCGAACTCAACAGACGGAGCAAATCACACTTGACACTTATGTTTATTTGAAAATAATGCAACATTATAGAAAAGAGGGGAGAAATTTTCAGATTTTTCCATTTGATTTTCATATCTAAAATATGAGGCCAAGCCTCTAAATTTATAGACAAAGGAAGGGTGATATGGAGAGGTGCAATCTAAAAGGTGCCTCTTATGGAGAGGTGCGATCCAAAAGGTGCCTCTTCCATTTCCCATTCACACCCTTTTAAAAAAATACAACAATCCCCCACATGAATGGGGAATGGACATATGTGAAAAAATATGCATGAAAATACTGTGTGATTCGCAAGTAGGATTAATCGCACCTGGATAAGTAGGTTTCCCTTTGAACTTTCCGTAGTGAACTTATGTCGGATATACTCGGTCAATCGGTAGAATTGATATCTTTGAACCGTCGAGCTTTGGTGTATACCTAGACAACCATAAGTCACACAATCAACCCTTAACCGTCTTTGGTTCTCATTGTTGTGTTCGTTTTAGCCATGAACACCACCTGGTTCATAAGTGCATAGAGAATTGGCCTTACAGAATTCTCCTTGAAGCGGCTTACACTTCACACGTACATAGGTGATTCCTAAACGTGTTATCCCGTAGATACACTATTTGATATACCATGTATCAAACTTAGAAACCATTAAAAAATGTCTTAACATTTTATCCTTGTTACTGAACATTGTCTTCATCACGAGAATGGACTAAAATATTATATTTGACAATGTTGAACCGGTCATGCATAACTTTGTTTGCTCCTTGAACCTAGATCTCGGACCTCCAAAATTCTAGGTAGAGTTACCGCCATGATGACTTGTCCTCGGCCATAGTCCCATTCCCTTAGATGATTTCTCAACTCCCTCTCTAGTTAGGCCTTTTGTAAGCGGATCCGCCAAATTATCCTTTGATTTTACATAATCAATTGTGATAATTCCACTAGAAAGTAGTTGTCTAACGGTTCGATGTCTGCGTCTTATATGACGAGACTTTCCGTTATACTTAACGCTCCCAGCCCTTCCTATTTTCGCTTGATTATCACAATCTATACATATAGGTGCAAAGAATTGGGCAAAAATAGAATATCTTTCAAGAAATTGAGGAGCCATTCAGCTTCTTCACCGGCCTTGTCTAAGGCTATAAGCTGAGCCTCCACTGCAGAGCGGTCAATGCACATTTATTTGGACAATTTCCAAGATATCGCTCATCCATCGACTGTTTAGAATCGATTGAACCGATGATCTAATTTTCATCACTATACCCCCATATTATCGCGGGATACTTATTATAGTGCAAAGCATAATTTGGAGTATATTTCAAATACTTCAAAACTCATTTCATTATCGTAAACATTCAATGCAAACTTCCTTATGTTGTAGACTAATACGTCTCGACTTTCGATTGCATATCAGATTATTGACTACACTTAATGTAGTATATTATAATGACAGCTGGAATGATTGGCGTCAATTGTGATCATAACCTTTTAATATATAACACATTTCTCAATCACTCTGCCATTTCCAAGCATTTGTATGCTATTTATTCATACGTCTATATCATATGCAAATTATAGCACCTTTATTTATGAAACAAATCCAACTTGCAATGGATTTTGGTCATGTTCATCGGTTGGTTCACCTCATTATAGACCAACGTATAATATATCCGTTCATGAACGGTCATTTCCATACTAAAACATACAGACGTATTATTTTATGAAAAGTCACAACCTTCAAGTGACATCATTTCATAAAAGAACCAAACAATATAAATTTTCATTAAAGAAAAATGACCTTTCGAGAAAGACATGTGACCAACTTCTGAATTAGTAGTTTCATCAACTAGTCTTCATTAAGACTAAACAACCGATGAATTTACCAACTACTATATCAACGAGTTTCAAATATCAATTTAGACATTACGTCTGACATTTGCTTTTGTCATGCATAAGATAAAAGCCCCCACATTTTAAATATTTCATCAACATATAATCAATAGAACGACTATATATATGACTTGAAGTATTCTTAATGTAAACACTTTTATTTACACTCATTAATTTTTGAAACTATTTGACAATATTATTTGGTCAAATCTCGCATGTCATTGTTTGGGTGACTTAACAAGTCGACGGACCTTTGTTTCTTTTTCGGGAACCATGAACCCTTCAGGTTGTTCCATGTAAATTTCTTCCTCCAAATCTCCATTTGAGAAGATTTTCTTTAATTTCATCTGATGGATTTCAAGGCCATACACTGCGGCTAACACTATTAACACCTGAGTAGATGCAATCATCGTTACCGGTGAGTATGTATCAAAATAAACAAGACCTTCTCGTTGTCTAAACTCTTTTGACAACTAATCTTGCCTTATATTTGTCAATAGCACCATCAACTTTCATTTTACTTTTTGAAAATCCACTTAGAAGTCAAAGGTTTATTTTCTGGAGGAAGATCAACCATTTTCCCAAGTATGGATTCTATCTTACTATTGACAACCTCTTTTCAATATTGTGCTTCCGAGCAAGACATTGCTTTTTTAAATGTTTGAAGCTCACTTTCCAACAAGAATGTCAGAAAATCTAAACCAAAGGAAGTAGTTATCCTTTGACGTTTACTACGTCTTAGATTCACCTCAATCGGTGTACTTTCTTTTGCTTCTTCGCGTGTTCGCTTAGATTTTTCACTAGACGACTCACATTCTTTTTATACGGATAACTATTCTCAAAGAATTCAGCATTATCTGATTCAATTACCGTATTAATATGAATGTCGAGATTTTCTGATTTATGAATCAGAAAACGATATGCCTTACTATTTGTTGCATATCTTATGTAAACGAATCAACAGTTTTCGATCCGATTTTATCCTTTTGGGTTTAAGAACTTGCACTTTACCCAAATATCCCCCACACTTGAAAATATTTCAAGTTGGGTTTTCTTCCTTTTATTCATTTTTCGTATGAAAGGATTCCGTAAGAATAGCTTCTCCCACAAGATTTGGGTAAACCATAACTTACAACAAGGCATTTTATCATCTCATTTAACGTTCTACTCATTCTTTCCACAATTCCGTTAGATTGCGCTAATGAAGGAGCTGTCGTTTGGTGAATAATGCCGTATTCCAAACATATTTCATATTTGACGCCCCTATTACGTTGTTGAGCCAACCACAAGGACTGTTGTTTGTGCCATAACATAGTCAGAATAAATGGTGAAGTTTTTAATCTTCAAACCAATCTGACACAATCAGAATTAATAAACGGTGAAGTTTTTAATCTTCTAACCGAGTACTACCTGATACCGGATCTTTAAACGGTGAAGTTTTTAATCTTCAAACCGAGTAATTCCCGATACTGGATCTAATAAACGGTGAAGTTTTTAATCTTCAAACCGAGTAATATGTGACACAATCAAATTTAATAGACGATGAAGTTTTTAATCTTCAAATCGAATAATAAATTAGAGTAGAAAATCACTCAGATTTTAATCTCCAAAACGAGTATAAAGTCACATAGACTTTAATTTCCAACAAATGAGTAGAAAGTCACGAAGACTTTAATCTCAATGAATGAATACAAATCGTGCAGATTTTGATCTCAAAAGGAGTAGAAATCACGAAGATTTTAGTCTCCATAACGGGAGTATAAAATTCACGAGAATTTTAATTCCTTTTCCAAATGATTTTTCCAACTAAATCATTATAACTCTTTAAACAATTTGATTCTTTAATCAAACACATATATGTTCATATTTACATATATTATATTCATGATCTCAAGAATACTTTCAAGTATCAATGTAAGCCTAATTTATGCTTACAACCTTGAAAATAATCTTCCTTTTATGCATATTATCAGATTGTATACCAACTAATATATTTTATAGCATGCAAATAAAACATATTTTGAGATCATCAATTAAGTGTCTACCCTGACACATATAGGAATAGAAAGTAACAAAATTTCTATCTAACTGCCAACAAAATAATTCTCTTTCTCGTTTAGTATCTGACAAACAGAGGTTACGACAAACACAAAAAAGAATATTAAATTCCTTAAGATTGTTGGACATCTGTGTTCAAAATCAGAAAAATCAGAGAAGTAAACAAACGTTAGTTCAATAAACAAAACGTGAAATAATAATTCCGAGCCCACAAGTTGCTTGTGTGTCCTTAAGGAATTTAATCCCCTCACTTTTGCCCAAGGTTTTGGATTAATTCCTCCCAGGATAGAACGGAATAACTATTCTGCAACACTGGCAATCGAAACTGCAGAATTTCAGCGAACTCAACAGACGGAGCAAATCACACTTGACACTTATGTTTATTTGAAAATAATGCAACATTATAGAAAAGAGGGGAGAAATTTTCAGATTTTTCCATTTGATTTTCATATCTAAAATATGAGGCCAAGCCTCTAAATTTATAGACAAAGGAAGGGTGATATGGAGAGGTGCAATCTAAAAGGTGCCTCTTATGGAGAGGTGCGATCCAAAAGGTGCCTCTTCCATTTCCCATTCACACCCTTTTAAAAAAAATACAACAGATTTTTAAGTGAAATACTCGTTTGAATAAAGGAAAAAGCCACGGTCACGAGAGGTGAAACTGATATCACTATAATAAAGAATTTTACACTTTGTAGGTCCGAGTAAAATCCTCCAAAGACCACTACATCACTCAAAAGAAATAACCCTCTTTTGATATTCTCACCTCACTACAATATCGCTCACTCTCTATTTTTATCATAGATTATTTTCTTATATCCTGTCTGTGAAACCTCATTCTTTCTTTCTCTCTTTGTTGGTGCTTCAAATGAGAGCCGAAACTCTCCTTTTATGGGCAAAACACCGCCTATTACGTTTGACATATTTCATCTGTACGCCTACCGGCTTTGATACAAAACAAGAAAGAAATGCGGGTTGCTGCTAATCAAGGAAGAAACTTTCTTCTTTGATTTATGGGATGTTGGCTGCCAACTATGAAACACCCAACTTTGAATGAGATGGACCCCACAAATCTCTCCCTCCAGTCTCATTCACATGAAGGAGGTAGCACCGGAGATTCTAGTTAGAGCGCATACCGACAATTTCTTTGCAAAGCTCGAACTTGTCTCTAGGTACTACCTTGGTTAGCATATCCGTAGGATTTTCACTCATGTGAATCTATTTGACCTGTAAAGATTCGTTCTCCACCTGCTCACGAATCCAGTGATATCTCACATCTATATGCTTTGTTCTTGTATGGTACATGGAGTTCTTACTCAAGTCTATTGCACTTTGACTGTCATAATAAACAACATACTCCTTTTGATGCAATCCAAGCTCTTCAAGGAACTGTCTCAACCATATCATCTCCTTGCTAGTTTCGGTAGCGGCAATGTACTCCGCTTTAGTTGTAGAGAGTGCAACACACTTCTATAACCTCGACTGCCATGATATAGCTCCCCCTAAAAATGTAAACAAATATCTAGTAGTGGATTTTTTATTATCAATGTCACCTGCACATCAGCATCTGTATAGCCTTTCAAGATTTGATCCGATACTCCAAAGCACAAACAATCTCCCGTGGTACCTCTTAGGTACTTGAGTATCCACTTGACTGCTTCCCAATATTCCTTTCTCGGATTTTCAAGAAACCTGCCGATAGCACCAACCGTGTGAACAATAGCAGGTCTAGTGCATACCATTGCATACATTAAGTTTCCGATTGCTGAAGAATAAGAAACTTTATCCATGTTCCGTTTCTCCTTCACTGTTGTAGGACACATCTTCTTGCTCAACTTTAGATGACTAGCAAGAGGTGTGCTGACTGTCTTAACACTTTTCATGTTGAAGCGTTCCAGTATATGTTCAATGTACTTCTCCTGATATAGCCACAACTTTCTGATTGTTCACTCTCGAACTATCTGTGAGCACGTGATTTTTACCCTACACATGAGTTATTCCTATAAAATTCAAAATAAATGATTTTTCATTACTTTTAAATTTTTGTGTGAATTTTGTGTTAGTTGTTTTGCATGTTATTTGTGTGTGATAAATGAAAATACAAAAAAATTGCATCTTTAGGAAGTTAATTCATTTTCTAACAAATTAAAGAAAAAATCAAAAAAAAAAAATAGTTAGCTTTTTAATTGAAAATCGCCAAAAAGAAGGTAATTAGTTTTAATTAGCTCCAAATAATTACAAAGTAGAATAAATAAAAAAATACAAAAAAAAAAAATACAAAAAGAATAAAATACAAAAAAAAATACAAGGAAAGAAATACAATGCAAAATACAAAACAAGAGAAGAATAAGAAGAATTGGGCCAAATAAAATCGGCCAGCCCAGTCCCCCAGCCAAGTCGCCCGGCCCACTCGCTAGCCTGCCCGGTCCAGTGAGGTTTTTAATCTCAGCCATCCGCGAAGATCAATCCGACGGTTGAAATTGGTTATTACATTTTTTTACACAAACAACCTTAAAAAAAGACACAACCCAAAACAACCTTAACTAAACAAAAAAAACCTAAACCTTCTGTCTCTCCCTCTCTCACAGCCGTCATTGCTTCTCTTCTTCTTCACTGTTGCCGCGCCGTCGCCGCTAGGGTTCCGCCGCGGGCGGCGGCGGCCGGCCATATTTCACGGCGAAACCAACACCAAAACGATCCCCTTCCTCTCCTTATCACTCCCCCACCACCCGTTTCCTTCAAATACCACCGCAACGCCGCAAAACTCGAACCCTAGTTCGCGCCGCCACCCCACCACCATGGCGGCGCCACCTCAAAACCACACCCAAATAATACCCCCCTTTTCTTTAAACACGCTTTTGCTGCGAACGAGAAATTTCAAGCTCTAAAGGCTGCCGGGTCTTCAAAAAGCGACTGGATTTGTCGCCAAAATTCAAGACGAAGAAGAAGGAATCAAGAAAAGAACGAGGGAATGACGAAAAAATGCAAGAAAAACAGAAAAATGAGAAATACAGAAAAATGAAAAAATAGCTAAGTTCTCTTCATCTTTTGCTACTGTTTTCCTTCTTCTGTTGCAATCTGTTAATTTCAATGTTCGTCAATATTCTTGTGTTTGATTTCATGAAGTATCGGATTTTAGATTCTTTATTAGTTTTGATTAGAACAGTTAGATTTTTTTTCTGATTGTTCTTATTAGTAATTAGGTTTCCAGATTATTTCTTTTAGATTTTTCCGTTAAAATAATCGAACCCATTAATTTTAGATTTTGACTATGACTTTCGGCCATGTCCTGTTTTACACATGTATAGTTTCTAATTGTTCTGATTTTTGATTTTGTTAGATTCTTGTTAGAGGTTGTTAGTTCTATTAATCTTTAGGTGATAATTGCTGTTAATAGTGCATTCCTAATTCTTGATTCCCATTTCATTGTTTCAATAGTTTTAAGTCTGTTTTTATCCTGTTTTGGAAATATTGTCGATTAATGACTGATTTGGTATATGCTGTAGGTTAATTGGTTATTCGATTCAGTAACACTTAGGGAAGATTGGTTATAGCTGCAGTTATTGATTAAGCTCAATTAGTGAATTCGTCCTTAGACTAATTAAGATTCAAGTTAGATCGATAGTTAAAATCACATAATTCATAGCAACCTAAGGTGGTTTTATTAAATAGAATCAATTGCGGTTAGTTGTCTCGATTAATAAGACTCATCATCTATCAATTGTTCTCCCGAGTTTTGTTAATTGGATAATTAGTCATAAGTGGCTATATTTGTAAGATTGCTTAGGGTTGGCTATAGGAGAAATGTGATTTTAATTAGCGAATTATTCTGAATTTAAAGTAGTTAAAGAGGCCAATTGGCTAATTGAACTATAGTCACTTAATTGTGGCTATTTGCTAAATACCAATCTGAAAATGGGTTAAAATAGGGTAAAATTACAGAATTTAGGAATGTAATAAGTCTTGAGAAGTAGGGGTAAATTGGGGAAAGGGAGTTGGTAAACTTGTAATAAGGTTAATAGGAAAAGGGTGCAATTGGAAAGGAAATTGGTATAATTGTGATAAATATAGAGCTTTTAGGGTATTTTAGTCATAACAAAAGGTATATTAGTGAATAATAAAAGGAAATGAGGGCATAATAGGTAATGCAAGGGAAATAGAACATGGTAGAGTATTCTAGAATGGGTCTTAGTGTAGTTTTCACTAGATTAATTGCACTAACTTGTGCAACAAGCTAAGAATTGAAGGGGTTTTAGTGAAGTAGTAATTTTCAGATTTTTTCTCTTTTAGGCCTATAAATAGGTAATTTCAGCTTCAATAATGGGGGGTTCCTTCTGATTTTAGAGATTGATTTTAGCATTTTTAAGCCATAGGAATCTTAGAAAAATCCCAAAAAATATCTTTAAATTCCAGATCTGAAATTAATATTTCAGATTCATTTTCTTCTCTTTTCTTTTCAAATACACATCTAAAAATCCAAAAACGATAAGAGAATTCATCATAAATCAGTAAGACACTGTTATTTGCGTGAGATTTGGTTGCAAAATGAGTTGAAATTCTGAAAATCTTCTTGGGTCTTCTCACTGTTGATGTTGATTTCGATTACTGCCGTTGGTCGCTGTTATTACTGTGCCGTGGTTGACTTCTTACTCCTTTACTTCTGTCAATTTCCAGGTACTCTCTTCAATCTTGTACATATATTATGGAGGATCAATGAAAACTGGACTTGAAAAATCAATTGAAGAAGCATTTTTTTTGATTCATTCGGACTGTTTCTTTGGCTGAGTTCACTGCGCTATTGAGTTCAAGAAATGTTAGTTGTGTATTGTAAATCTGATGTGTTAATCAGTGACTGTTTCGTAATGCTGTTTGATACAGTCGACGTTTTTCTTTGTTTTGATAAATTTTTGAAATGTTTAGCTTAATATCAATCTTTGTCCAGTTGAGAGTCTCCCCTTAAATCAATTTTTTGTTGCTGCAATTGTGATTGAGTCAACACTTATGGAAGAAATATTATAATACCATTATTGTTGGCTTGTTGTTGCTCTTTCATAGTAGGTATTTGAAATTCTATATAATTTTTCATATCATAGTTGTAGAGTAAGTTTATGCGTGCGAATCCATACACATGGTATTAAGCTCGAGAACTTGTAATTGATTTTTCACATCATAGTTGAAATAATACTTTTGCTTCTTGGAAAGAAATCGAAGGCAGAGAATGCCGTTAGATAGTAGGCTTGAAATCTATTTGGAATTCCAAAAGGAAAGAAAAGTTGATCTATATAAGTATTTGGGGTCTAGGAAATATGGATTTGGTTTGTGCTCGAAGAATCGATTGTCGGCAAATGGAACTAATTAGGATCTTCGAGACAAACAAAGTATATAGGCTTGACCCTTTAATAAATAAAGTGGGACGAGCCTCGCCCGAATAACAAACGGGGCCCCCTTTAGTAACAATATAATACAATTAGACTTGGGAAGACTATTAATTAATTCCATAGTCTTACCCAAAATAATTAAAAGCCGATAGACGCTACTTTAGGGCACGATTTTAATGTACCTTCCTATGAACGAGTGTGCACTTGGTGCGACTCAAATCCAGATCTCGGTAAAGCTGAAATATACCAAAAGTCATAGGCGTACTGGTTGCGGTATGACTCGAGGCGTGTTTTCGCAATACCGCAAATTCCTAAAAATAATATTTAACGTAAAAGCGCATTATGTTGTTAAAACTTATAATTGAGTCAAACAAAAGTCAAGAACGACAGTGGAGCGACCGTGCTAAAACCACGGAATCCGGGAGTGCCTAACACCTTCTCCCGGGTTAACAGAGTTCCTTATCCGGACCTCTGCTTCGCAGACATTTCAAGAGTCGAAATTCCTCGGATTCGGGATTAACCGGTGACTTGGGACACCATTGTCATTCCCAAGTGGCGACTCTGATTAATCTCTAATAAAATCCCGAACCGATTGTCCTTAAATTGGAAAAAACTCCTTCCCTTACGTGATTTTATCCGTTTCGGCTAATTGAGCGTCGGAGTATACCCTACGAGTGTATTTATACGCTTTTAAGCAACGTGGGGTAGTAAAAAGGGAGGTGTGACAGCTCTGGCGACTCCACTGGGGATCCAACCCTGAATTTCGATTTCAGGGTTTAAGAACTCGAGCTCCTTAGAATTGCCGTTTGCGTTTTTGTTTGACTTCATTATATGATTTGAACAGCATGCTATGTGCTTTATCGCTTTGATATTATGTGAATTGTATATAAAATTGTGCCGAAAACCCTTCTCTCTTCTCCCTCGGGGATGTGCTTACTGGTTGAGACTCCCCTTTCTGTTAAGTCACCTTAAATTAAGAAAACAGAGGCCGGATAAGTTACAAAGTCGATTGACTCCGCGGGTCACCGGTACGTAGCCCCCTCCTCGATTCGAGTTGTCCGCTCGGGAACACGGTCTAGCAATCCATGAAACCGTAAGATTTTGAACATAGGTCTAGGACGATTATTTGCATCATGTCTGACTTAGGGGACTCAACACAGGGGTTGGGTCCGTCTAGGACAGGTGACCCGGTATTGAAAAGACCGAGCATGCTATGTGTTGCATTTTATTGTCCTTGATCGTTATGCGGACCGGCGAAAATCCCGAGATTGGAAAATTGTTGAAAAAAGGAAAAGAGAGCGAGGAAAATAATGATTTGTAGAAAATAGGTACATGGAAGAATTTGAAAATTTGAAAAAATATAGGTGGAACATTTTTGAAATAATTGGTCAATAATCTGACCGAACTACGCAGGTTTGATTCTCGCCATTAGGTGGGATACGTAGGCAACCCTCATCGGGTCCAACCACCCCTTTAAAAAAATAAAAAAAAATGTCGATTTGCAGTTTTCAATAAATCGAAGTGACGCTGTTTTTGGAAATAGCCGAATGTTCCGAAAGGACGCCGGAAGGCTTGTTTTTTGCAAAAATAGCCACTTTGAATCATTTTTAATAATTTGCGAGCACGACCTTGAAATATTCCTTGTGGAAATGTTGCAAGGCCATAGCCGCAAAATCAAGTCCGGGTTCACACCTGTTTTGCAAAAATAACCAAAAAATGTCAAATTTTTGATTTTGTTATAAATAAATCGGGTGATGCTATTCTTGCTTAAAATAAGCCGAATGTCCCTCAAAAGGACGCCGGAATGCCGTTTTTGCAAGAATAGCCACTTTGAGTCATTTTAAATAATTTGCGGGCATAGCCTTGAAATATTTCCTCGCGGAAACGTTGAAAGGCCGTATCCGCAAAATCAAGTTTGAGTCATCGCTCAACTTCTCAAAAAATAACCATTTTATCAAATAAGCCATTACATGGCCGAAATTTTGCTGAAATAGCCACATTTTTGCATTTCAACTTCCTCAAGTCTTGTGTTGTCCTGTGTCGGTGCTGAACGATGCCCCATAGGCCCCGGGATAAAAATTTTGAATTTGCATCTTCTCAAATAAAATTTTGCAAAAAGAGCCACTTTGTCTAAATAAGCCATTACATGGCCAATTTATGAAAAATAGTCTTGTGTTGGTTTATGGTGATGCCGAACGATGCCCCATGAGCCACACGATAAAAAATTTTTTTTTTCAAGTTTATCTTTCTCAAATAAAATTTTGCAAAAAGAGCCACTTTGCATGAATAAGCCATTACATGGCCAATTTATGAAAAATAGTCTTGTGTTGGTTTATGGTGATGCCGAACGATGCCCCATGAGCCACAGGATAAAAAAAATTTTAGTTTTATCTTTCTTAAATAAATTTTGCAAAAATAGTCATTTTGTCAAATAAGCCATTATGTGGCCAATTTTGTAGAAAATAGTCATAATTGACACCAAAAACATTCTTACTCTTGTAGAAATCTCCTACACAAGTTTGTAGTTGGAATCGGTTTCTATAATTTTCCTTCAAAGAAAAAGAAAAAAAAATCAAAAAAAAATCAAATAAACATCTCTTTATTTCTTGCATTAATTTGCAAGAACTACGCTCGGTCTGATTCACGCGGGGTCGTGATACGTAGGCAATCCATATAGGATTCGACCATTTCCATAATCAAAAAGAAAAAAAATGGAAAACTACAAAAGAAAAAAAAAGGAAAAATGAAAAAACCACAAAAAGAAAAAAAAAGAGAGAAAAGAAAATAGTAGAAAAAAAAGAAGGTGATCAATAAGCAGGATACCATGATGCTGACGTGCTGGCTTCGTTTTGTTGTGTCAATTTTTCAGAAAGGTGGTTGGTTGTGGTTCCAAAATAACTCTTCCCTATAATACAACGTCAGAAGACGATGGCAGAGAATCTCAAGGCTGAGTGGGTTGGTAGCGGCACCCGACAACAGCTGGTTGAACGGAACCACATGTTAGTTGAAGAAGTCAAAATGTTGAGACAACACGTGGATGAAATGTATCGGGCGTGGATGGATGGAAAATCACTACCTCCGCCACCACCTAGTTTCATGGACTCTGTCCTTACACTGAACCCGAAGCCAAATATACCTGCCTATCGCAGCCTTTCCAGCCACCCCAATAGCTCCATCACTCGGTGTCCACCTATTTTTTCCCAGGAATGCGCTCCAATCACATCCACTGTTCCCGACAGTAAACACCCACCCGAAGCTCATGTTGCCCAACATTACCCCTCCGAGGTTGTTCATCAGGACCCCAAACAGACCCCTCAGATTGAACCTCCCCAACGACAAGGTCCAGTGGTCGTCTTTGCTAAAGGTCCTCTATATCGAACCCATGGATATCCTTGTAATTCTCCTGGCCCTTACTTCTCCCCACGAGCATACCAGAAACCCCACGGGTCAGGTTTTAGGCCAAATCAGGCTTTTAGAAATGAGAGGCTACTGAAACGAGAAAAGTCTCTTACCCCTTTGGGAGAATCGTATGCCAGTTTGTTCCACAAGTTGAAGCAACTGGGCATGTTGAAACCAATTCAGATAAAAATGCCAAATCATCGGTCAAAGAGGTGTGATTTTTCTCAAATGTGCGCATATTGCTCAGGCGCCCCGGGGCATGACACAGAAAAATGTTGGAAGCTAAAAAAGGCAATTCAGGAGCTTATCAATGCAGGCTACATTGCCATACAAAATCCGGATATAGTCGACACCCGTATGGTTGATGCAGAAGGCAGTGGCTAAAGATATTGTGCTTGATAATTGGAAATATGCTTCATTTGGGGTTTATCCAAAGTAGAATTTTTGGTGGCTTATTTTGTTCTCATTTCTGTTACCCGGGTTATTTCAGGGTTGTAATCCGGACGTTGTCTTGAAAGTCAAAACCCTTCTATCTTACTACTTTGCTTTGTTTAGTGTTGTCTAGGTTTGTAATTTTAGTCTAGTCTGTTCGTTTTGTTGTTCGTCTTGTTGTTTCAACCCATCGGTTTAATACAACTCTTTGTTTCCCGTCATCTCTAGTCATTCCATTTCTAATTACTTTGCATTTCTTGTCATACTGACTTTAGCAACATGACATGCACATAATTCTAAGCCTGGTTTTTAAAAGTCAATGGGACAATGTAGAAGATGTAATGATACTCGGAAAAAATATTGAAATACTGTGAAGCCGGAATCAAGTGAATACTGGGGGAAAACAGAACATAGAGAAATGCCTTGGAAATGCATCATGCTTCATCGGTTTAAAGCCAAAGGCAAAAGTACCCCAAGGCTAAAGGAACCATTCGTGGTATCGAGATTGTTGCCCAATGACATTGGGAATCGTCAAAAACAGAAGGCAAATATGTGAATTGGTCGAAAGTTAGTTTGTACTCGGTAGGTTTTGAAGATTGGAATGACGAAGGCGTTTTATTCGGCTATCCCAAACACTTCGTCCATTGTTATCCCCTTTGAGCCATATTATATTTTCTTTCATACCCCTCTTTCGGAATCAACAACAAAAATTGAGGTTTGAGCGGAGAAATCCAAATGGAGAAACAAAAAGAAAGAAGAAAAGAAAAAAAAAGAGAAAAGAAAAAAGAAGAGGAGAAAAAGAAAAGAAAAATAAGAAAGAAAAGAAAAAGAAAAGAAAAGAAAAATCGGGAGAAGTCGAGATGCAACAATGAATACAGACGTAGTCTGAACTACGTTTGACTTGATCCCGAAAGGGTACGTAGGCAGCCTCACTGAGGTTCAGTCACAATAAATGAAAAATCCGAAAATCTAAAAAAAATCCCCCAAGAAGGAAGCTGGGGCAGAAGTTATGGTTGTTGAAGAAATAAGATTCCGAAAGTTGTAATCTTTAATCCACATTGAAATATTTTGAGCCTTCATATCCTTTTTTTTTTCTAAACCCCATCCAAAAGCCTGCATTACGGTCCAATGGAAGACCTTCCGATCAATCTTCAAGAAATGCCAAGTCAAATGAGCAAAGGTGAATCACATCAAGGGCAACACTCCAGTCCGAACAAAGGAGAATGAAGAACTCAAACCACCACGAGACTCCAAGATGAGAGATGTCAAAATGAGAGAGTCTTATCGGTGAAAACCCGCACGGGCACCGTAAGGCGACGGTGAGTTGAGAGAAAGAAAGATCAAACGAGAGAGGCTTGTTGGCGAAAACCCTACGGGCGCTGCAAGTCGACTAAGGATCAGATCAAAGAAATGAAGTATTAAAAGACCGGTCTCACAGCAGAACTTTGCAACAAGAGTTGAACATCAACTTTGCTATATAGAGAAGGCCAAAAGTGCATGTCAAGATCGCTAGAGTCGGTATTCAAAATCCGTTAGGTCATTCGTCTATAGGTTTCTTGTTAGGAATAGTATTTTCCTTTCTCTTCGTTCTTCACACTTTGTTTTACCCTCCTTCTTATCGAGTCAGTCAGGTCATAACAAGTACAGAAATGATTTCGAAATTTGCCACCAAGCTCTCCAATTGCACAAGATGGGATTTAGCCAACACGACAATTGTCGTAGGTCGGGGAATGACAAAGCCAGTGATTTAAGCCCACAAGAGCAACATGTGCAATGAGGATCATGCAAGACACAAGGGTCGGCAAGGTGCCAACTCAGGGAAAATATAGCAAATAGAAGTACGGGGTTCGAACAGAGAGGGGGTATATCTTCCGACAAGAGAAAGACCAAAGGTTGTCAAGTGGAGTCATCAAAGGAATCGAGATCGAAGTTTGTGGTATCCGTCAAGAAAGGGACAATATACATACCTAAAGAGAGTTGGATTTTGAACAAAGAAGAAGTAAAAATGGATAGTCGGTGAACAGGCAAGGCGCTCGGGTGGAAAGCAGTCACCATCAAAGTTCAAGGCCACAACCAACCACCGCATTTGAACTAACATATTTTTCTTTGCTTTGAAACAGGAGCATAGATGTTATTGGTCCGATAGAGCCAACAGCTTCCAATGGGCATAGGTTTATTTTGGTTGCGATGCGTATCTTACCGTATTGGGCCGAAGCAAAGGGCAAGTTTGCGCCAAATTGGCACGGAACGTTTGTGGTGTCACGGGTGTTGTCCAATGGAGCATTGTATTTAACCGATGTTGAAGGAAAGTACGTAGAGACTGCTATCAATTCAGATGCAGTCAAAAGACACTATGTATGATTCCTCTTCGATTATGTGTTCTGTATTGTGTTGTGATTTTGGAATTGAAATGACGAAGGCGTTTTATTCTCTATCCAAACACTTTATCCATTGATAACCCCTTTGAGCCTAAATGAATAAATTCTTTCATATCCCTCTCTCGGAACCGCTTTAGCGCAATAAGATCGAAATTGCCAAAATGAAAAAATGATGATGAAAAATGAAATGAAAAAAAATGAAAAAAATGAAAAAAAATGGATGAATGAAAGAAAAAGAGAAAAAGACAAAAAATTCGGGAAAAAGTCAAAAGAAATCCATCTAACTTATGAAGTTGGATGAACTACGTCCGACTTGATCCCGAAAGGGTACGTAGGCAGCCTCTTTGAGGTTCAGTCACAATAAAGGAAAAATCCAAAAATTCCCCACATATTGAAACTGGGGCAGAAGTTATGTTTAATAATTCCGAGAGTTGTAAATATTTTTAACCCTCGTTGAAATTTTGAGCCTTTATATCTTTCTTTCTTATCCCATCCAAAAGCCACGTTACAGTCCAAAGAAAGACCTTCTGATCAATTCCGAAATAATAACGAATGCAATGAAGGAGGAGCGAAACATTGGACAACACCTGTGGAAAGAAAACAAAATACAAAAGGGAAAAATGAAAAAACAATGAAAAAAAATGAGAGAGTCTCATCGGTGAAAACCTTAATCGGCACTGTAAGACGATTGTGAGTTTGAGAGAATAAATGAGAGAGTCTTATTGGTGAAAACCTTTCGAGGCACCGTAGGGCGATCGTGAGGTCTACCAGAAAAGAGAAAAGCAACAAAAAATAGTATCGGTTTGGGTTGAAAATAATTTGGAGACAGAATAATGATTGGAGCAAACTGGGTCAGAGTTTAAATACATGGCATGGTCAGCGGAATCAGCCAGCAAATACCCAGATAAGTTCTAACTACCAGCTCCTGATAATGAAAGTTGAAACAACACTGGATCAGAAAGGAAGAGTTGGGAAGGAAATAAGGAAGCTTGGCAAACATGGCCAAAGGAAAAGAAAACAAAACAAAAATGGAAAAAGTGAGAAAATACAAAAAAAGAGTTCGCAAGAGATAGGCAGCTGAAAATCCACACAGCAGGAGAAAAAGCAAAAAAGAGGAAAGCAATAAGAGGCAGGGACGGCAGATGCCAGTTGCCAGCAGTTTATATCTAATAAATTTTGAACAAAGTGTCATTATTCACTTTAAAGCGAATGTGACCAATGTGGAAAAATAGAAAACACCCAAAAAGAGGAAAGTTTGATGATAAGTGGAGAAATTCACAGATGAGAGACAATTGGTAAAAGAGAATACCAAAAAGAGGAAGTTTTAAATTGTTGTTGAAATCGGGGTGCCCGTCCGAAGAATGGTATGGCAATTTATTTTTTAAAAGTTTGTTGTTGAAATCAGGGTGCCCGCCTGAAGAATGGAATGGCAGTTTACTTTAAGTTTTAGATGAAGTGTTAAATCATTGTTGAAATCAGGTTGCCCGCCTGGAGAATGGAATGACATTTTACTTTAAGTTTTAGTTGAAGTTTTAAATTGTTGTTGAAGTCGGGGTGCCCGCCCGAAGAATGGTATGGCGATTTATTTTAAAGTTTGTTGTTGAAATCGGGGTGCCCGCCCGAAGAATGGTATGGCAATTTATTTTTAAAGTTTGTTGTTGAAATCAGGGTGCCCGCCTGAAGAATGGAATGGCATTTTACTTTAAGTTTTAGTTGAAGTTTTAAATCATTGCTGAAATCGGGGTGCCCGCCCGAAGAATGGTATGGCGATTTATTTTAAAGTTTGTTGTCGAAATCGGGGTGGCCGCCCGAAGAATGGTATGGTGATTTATTGGTGAAAGTTAGGGTGCCCGCCTGAAGAATGGAATGGTGATTTATTTTCGAAGTTTGTTGTTGGAGTCAGGTGCCCGCCTGAAGAATGGAATGGCAATTTAATTTCTGTTAGGCGCCCACCTTCAAATACGGGAATACATTTCGCATTGCACGTTTAAATTTCTGTTAGGTGCCCACCTTCTAATACGGGAATACATTTCGCATTGCACGTTTAAATTTCTGTTAGGTGCCCACCTTCTAATACGGGAATATTTTCTGCATCGCATTGCACGTTTAAATTCTGTTAGGTGCCCACCTTCTAATACGGGAATATTTTCCTGCATCGCATTGCACGTTTAAATTCTGTTAGGTGCCCACCTTCTAATACGGGAATACTTTTCTACATTCGCATTGCACGTTTAAATTCTGTTAGGTGCCCACCTTCTAATACGGGAATACTTTTCTGCATCGCATTGCACGTTTAATTTCTGTTAGGTGCCCACCTTCGAATACGGGAATATTTTTTTGCAACGCATTGCACGTTTAATTTCTGTTAGGTGCCCACCTTCAAATACGGGAATATTTTTCTGCATCGCATTGCACGTTTAATTTCTGGTAGGTGCCCACCTTCGAATACGGGAATATTTTTCTGCATCGCGTTGGGTAGAAAAAAAAAAGAAGAAAAAGAAGAAAAAAAAATGAAAAATTCGGACATTCAATAACATGATGTGCCCAGTCACCATACTGGGGCAGAAAAATCTTTCTTTGGTTGTTTATTTAGTCACAAGCAGGGGTCCACCTGGAGAATGGACGAAATATTTCATATTGAAGAGGTTGAACAAGTCAAGGCAATAACAGGAATGCCGGTGAAAAGTTGAATGTGTTCAAGGCGATAACAAGAATGCCATTGGAGCAAAGATACAAGTTGAAGGCAATAACAAGAATGTCGTTGCAAGGAATACAAGACACAAGATCAAGATAATACAAAAAGACAAGTTGGAAGACATAGATAGGATTTTTGTAATTCATAGGCTGTAGCTTAGGCTAGCTCCTTTTATCTTTACCCTGGTGTAATAAGGAGTCAGTCAACAATGACAGCGGTAACAACAGCAACAGCAGTGAGATCACAAGTCCTTGGTAGTCCCAGCTACCAGACCTTCCCGAACTACACTGACCTGATTCCTGTTTAGCCCAGGATATGTAGGCAACCTCTGAAGCAGGGTGCGGTCAAAGATTTTCAAAATGCTTCGCAATGGAATACTCGAACGGGTAAAAATCGTTCATAGTTGCTCACTTATCTTTGCACGGAAACTCTTCGTGTCCCCGAGCAAAGAGGGATCTGTGAGCACGTGATTTTTACCCTACACATGAGTTATTCCTATAAAATTCAAAATAAATGATTTTTCATTACTTTTAAATTTTTGTGTGAATTTTTGTGTTAGTTGTTTTGCATGTTATTTGTGTGTGATAAATGAAAATACAAAAAAATTGCATCTTTAGGAAGTTAATTCATTTTCTAACAAATTAAAGAAAAAATCAAAAAAAAAAAAAAATAGTTAGCTTTTTAATTGAAAATCGCCAAAAAGAAGGTAATTAGTTTTAATTAGCTCCAAATAATTACAAAGTAGAATAAATAAAAAAATACAAAAAAAAATACAAAAAGAATAAAATACAAAAAAAAATACAAGGAAAGAAATACAATGCAAAATACAAAACAAGAGAAGAATAAGAAGAATTGGGCCAAATAAAATCGGCCAGCCCAGTCCCCCAGCCAAGTCGCCCGGCCCACTCGCTAGCCTGCCCGGTCCAGTGAGGTTTTTAATCTCAGCCATCCGCGAAGATCAATCCGACGGTTGAAATTGGTTATTACATTTTTTACACAAACAACCTTAAAAAAAGACACAACCCAAAACAACCTTAACTAAACAAAAAAAACCTAAACCTTCTGTCTCTCCCTCTCTCACAGCCGTCATTGCTTCTCTTCTTCTTCACTGTTGCCGCGCCGTCGCCGCTAGGGTTCCGCCGCGGGCGGCGGCGGCCGGCCATATTTCACGGCGAAACCAACACCAAAACGATCCCCTTCCTCTCCTTATCACTCCCCCACCACCCGTTTCCTTCAAATACCACCGCAACGCCGCAAAACTCGAACCCTAGTTCGCGCCGCCACCCCACCACCATGGCGGCGCCACCTCAAAACCACACCCAAATAATACCCCCCTTTTCCTTAAACACGCTTTTGCTGCGAACGAGAAATTTCAAGCTCTAAAGGCTGCCGGGTCTTCAAAAAGCGACTGGATTTGTCGACAAAATTCAAGACGAAGAAGAAGGAATCAAGAAAAGAACGAGGGAATGACGAAAAAATGCAAGAAAAACAGAAAAATGAGAAATACAGAAAAATGAAAAAATAGCTAAGTTCTCTTCATCTTTTGCTACTGTTTTCCTTCTTCTGTTGCAATCTGTTAATTTCAATGTTCGTCAATATTCTTGTGTTTGATTTCATGAAGTATCGGATTTTAGATTCTTTATTAGTTTTGATTAGAACAGTTAGATTTTTTTTCTGATTGTTCTTATTAGTAATTAGGTTTCCAGATTATTTCTTTTAGATTTTTCCGTTAAAATAATCGAACCCATTAATTTTAGATTTTGACTATGACTTTCGGCCATGTCCTGTTTTACACATGTATAGTTTCTAATTGTTCTGATTTTTGATTTTGTTAGATTCTTGTTAGAGGTTGTTAGTTCTATTAATTTTTAGGTGATAATTGCTGTTAATAGTGCATTCCTAATTCTTGATTCCCATTTCATTGTTTCAATAGTTTTAAGTCTGTTTTTATCCTGTTTTGGAAATATTGTCGATTAATGACTGATTTGGTATATGCTGTAGGTTAATTGGTTATTCGATTCAGTAACACTTAGGGAAGATTGGTTATAGCTGCAGTTATTGATTAAGCTCAATTAGTGAATTCGTCCTTAGACTAATTAAGATTCAAGTTAGATCGATAGTTAAAATCACATAATTCATAGCAACCTAAGGTGGTTTTATTAAATAGAATTAATTGCGGTTAGTTGTCTCGATTAATAAGACTCATCATCTATCAATTGTTCTCCCGAGTTTTGTTAATTGGATAATTAGTCATAAGTGGCTATATTTGTAAGATTGCTTAGGGTTGGCTATAGGAGAAATGTGATTTTAATTAGCGAATTATTCTGAATTTAAAGTAGTTAAAGAGGCCAATTGGCTAATTGAACTATAGTCACTTAATTGTGGCTATTTGCTAAATACCAATCTGAAAATGGGTTAAAATAGGGATAAATTACAGAATTTAGGAATGTAATAAGTCTTGAGAAGTAGGGGTAAATTGGGGAAAGGGAGTTGGTAAACTTGTAATAAGGTTAATAGGAAAATGGTGCAATTGGAAAGGAAATTGGTATAATTGTGATAAATATAGAGCTTTTAGGGTATTTTGGTCATAACAAAAGGTATATTAGTGAATAATAAAAGGAAATGAGGGCATAATAGGTAATGTAAGGGAAATAGAACATGGTAGAGTATTCTAGAATGGGTCTTAGTGTAGTTTTCACTAGATTAATTGCACTAACTTGTGCAACAAGCTAAGAATTGAAGGGGTTTTAGTGAAGTAGTAATTTTTAGATTTTTTCTCTTTTAGGCCTATAAATAGGTAATTTCAGCTTCAATAATGGGGGGTTCCTTCTGATTTTAGAGATTGATTTTAGCATTTTTAAGCCATAGGAATCTTAGAAAAATCCCAAAAAATATCTTTAAATTCCAGATCTGAAATTAATATTTCAGATTCATTTTCTTCTCTTTTCTTTTCAAATACACATCTAAAAATCCAAAAACAATAAGAGAATTCATCATAAATCAGTAAGACACTGTTATTTGCGTGAGATTTGGTTGCAAAATGAGTTGAAATTCTGAAAATCTTCTTGGGTCTTCTCACTGTTGATGTTGATTTCGATTACTGCCGTTGGTTGCTGTTATTACTGTGCCGTGGCTGACTTCTTACTCCTTTACTTCTGTCAATTTCCAGGTACTCTCTTCAATCTTGTACATATATTATGGAGGATCAATGAAAACTGGACTTGAAAAATCAATTGAAGAAGCATTTTTTTTTATTCATTCAGACTGTTTCTTTGGCTGAGTTCACTGCGCTATTGAGTTCAAGAAATGTTAGTTGTGTATTGTAAATCTGATGTGTTAATCAGTGACTGTTTCGTAATGCTGTTTGATACAGTCGACGTTTTTCTTTGTTTTGATAAATTTTTGAAATGTTTAGCTTAATATCAATCTTTGTCCAGTTGAGAGTCTCCCCTTAAATCAATTTTTTGTTGCTGCAATTGTGATTGAGTCAACACTTATGGAAGAAATATTATAATACCATTATTGTTGGCTTGTTGTTGCTCTTTCATAGTAGGTATTTGAAATTCTATATAATTTTTCATATCATAGTTGTAGAGTAAGTTTATGCGTGCGAATCCATACACATGGTATTAAGCTCAAGAACTTGTAATTGATTTTTCACATCATAGTTGAAATAATACTTTTGCTTCTTGGAAAGAAATCGAAGGCAGAGAATGCCGTTAGATAGTAGGCTTGAAATCTATTTGGAATTCCAAAAGGAAAGAAAAGTTGATCTATATAAGTATTTGGGGTCTAGGAAATATGGATTTGGTTTGTGCTCGGAGAGTCGATTGTCGGCAAATGGAACTAACTAGGATCTTCGAGACAAACAAAGTATATAGGCTTGACCCTTTAATAAATAAAGTGGGACGAGCCTCGCCCGAATAACAAACGGGGCCCCCTTTAGTAACAATATAATACAATTAGACTTGGGAAGACTATTAATTAATTCCATAGTCTTACCCAAAATAATTAAAAGCCGATAGACGCTACTTTAGGGCACGATTTTAATGTACCTTCCTATGAACGAGTGTGCACTTGGTGCGACTCAAATCCAAATCTCGGTAAAGCTGAAATATACCAAAAGTCATAGGCGTACTGGTTGCGGTATGACTCGAGGCGTGTTTTCGCAATACCGCAAATTCCTAAAAATAATATTTAATGTAAAAGCACATTATGTTGTTAAAACTTATAATTGAGTCAAACAAAAGTCAAGAACGACAGTGGAGCGACCGTGCTAAAACCACGGAATCCGGGAGTGCCTAACACCTTCTCCCGGGTTAACAGAGTTCCTTATCCGGACCTCTGCTTCGCAGACATTTCAAGAGTCGAAATTTCTCGGATTCGGGATTAACCGGTGACTTGGGACACCATTGTCATTCCCAAGTGGCGACTCTGATTAATCTCTAATAAAATCCCGAACCGATTGTCCTTAAATTGGAAAAAACTCCTTCCCTTACGTGATTTTATCCGTTTCGGCTAATTGAGCGTCGGGGTATACCCTACGAGTGTATTTATACGCTTTTAAGCAATGTGGGGTAGTAAAAAGGGAGGTGTGACACTATCTTTATCCCTAAAATTTGTTATGCTGAGCCCAAGTCCTTCATATCAAATAACTTGGACAAAACTCTCTTGAACTTTGCGATCAACTTTTTATCTTGTCCTACAATCAACATGTCATCCATATACAACAATAATATAATAAAGTTATTCTCATAAAATCTTTTGAAGTATACACATGGATCAGAATAGGTCTTTAGGTATGTTTGATTTTTCATGAATGAGTCAAACTTCATGTACCACTGCCTTGGTGCCCGCTTCAATCCATAAAGACTCTTATTCAATTTGCACACCATGTGTTTCTTTCAGCTACTTCAAATCCTTCTGGCTGCTCCATATTAATCTCCTTTTCCAAATCTCCATGAAGAAATGCAGTTTTCACATCCAACTGCTCCACTTTAAGATCTAGGCTAGCTGCTAAGCTCAAAATTGTTCGAATAGAAGTCATTTTGACAACAAGTGAGAAAATTTCATCAACATCAATACCTTTCTTCTGTTCAAAGCCTTTAACCACCAATCGAGCTTTGTATCTGACTAGCTTGCCATTTCCATCTTTCTTGTGTTTAAAGACCCATTTAGATTTTGGTGGACTTTTACCCTTTGGAAGTTCAACCAGCTTGTATGTGCCATTTTTCTGTAGAGATTCCATCTCTTCTTGCATAGCTTTCAACCACTGGTTCTTTTCTGGATTGGACAACACCTCTTTAAGACTTGATGGCTCCCCCTAATCACTGATGAGGACATACTCTGTGGAAAGGTACCTGCATGACTCTACCCTTGGCCTCCCTGATCTCCTTAGAGGTTGAGGTTGTTCTTCTTCCTGAGAGGGGTGCTCCACTTCCTCGATACCTTCATTAAGTTGCTACCCCTGCTCAATAACCTTACCAGGTTGCTCTCCCTGCTCGGCAACCTCGTCGGTTGTACTTTCTGCACTTGTGGGATTGTTAGAAGTAGAAGGAATAGTAACAAGGTTTGGAATTATACCATTTCGTACCTTTTCTGACATATCAGGAGAAGTTCTAACTTCACTTTCTCGGAAGACTACATCTCTACTTCTGATGACCTTCTTCTTTACAGGATCCCACAATTTCTACCCGAACTCTTTATCTTAATATCCGATAAATATGCAGGGAACAGATTTATGATCCAGCTTTATTCTCTACTCTTTTGGTACATGTGCAAAAGCTCTGCAACCGAACACCTTTAGATTCGAGTAGGACACCTCTTTATTGGCCCAAACTCTCTTTGGGATGTCATGCCAAAGGAACTGATAGACTCCTATTGATCAGGTAATAGGCTGTCTGAACTGCTTCACTCCAGAAAGACTTAGGCAGTTTAGTCATTCTGAGCATGCTTCTTACCTTCTCCACAATGGTGCGGTTCATCCTCTCGGCTATGCCATTGTGCTGTGAGGTTCCAGGAACTGTCTTTTCATGTCTGATCCCATGACTTGAACAATACTCTTCAAATTCCCTTGAAGTGTATTCACCTCCATTGTCACTCCGGAGACGCTTTAGCTTTCGACCCATCTCCCTTTTTACTAGACCATGAAACTTCTGGAAAACTTGAAACACTTGATCTTTGGTTTTCAAAATATAAACCCATAATTTTTGTGAAGCATCATCAATAAAAGTAACAAAATATTTGTTACCTCCAATTGATTCAATTTCCATAGGGCCACAAATATTAGAATATACTAAATCAAGTATATTTGATTTTCTTAGACTCTATGCTGCTTACCAAATAAACAGTAGTCACAAGGTTTTAACGATGTACCTTTGGAATAAGAAATATGTGATTTCTTGGCAAGAATTTGCAATCTCTTCTCGCTCATATGACCCATTCTATTGTGCCAATAATCTGAACAAATCTCATCTTGTGCTGCGTTCAATTCACCTTGGCATATTTTTGTATTTTTCCTGTACAACGTGCCACGAGCAACTCTCTTTGCAATCACCAATGATCCCTTAGTGAGTCTCCACTTTTGATTTGCAAAATAACTCTCGTATTCATCTCGGTCTAAAGCAATTCTCGATATTGAGTTCATCCACAAATCAGGTACATGCCACACATCCTTTAGAACCAATATGCATCCGACATTTGTCTTGATACAAATGTCACCATTCCTCGCAATCTTTGAGTAACTTGTTTTACCCATTCTCACTCTGCCGAAATCACCTGCTACATATCTGCAGAAAAGATCTCTTACCGGTGTGTCATGGTAAGACGCCGCTGTGTCAACCACCCATTTTGACTCTAGACCTAACAAGTGCATGCATTCCTCTTCCTCATTTATAAAGAGGACAACATTATCATTATTTTGCACCATGGCGTCTGTGTTGTCGTCATTCTTCTGGCCACTAGTTTCACCTTTGCCCTTCCTTAGATTTGGGCAATCTCTTTGAAGTGACCTGGTTGATCACAGTTGTAGTAATTTATGGCTCTTGATTTGGATCGGTTCTTTGACTTTCCACGAGCTCCGGATCTACCATAGTTGCTTGAACTCGTTTGATAACTCTTGCCTGTACCTTTTGTGATGAGTCCATGTCCTTGATTTTCAGGCTACTGTCTCATATTCTCATTGAGTAGAAGAGCCGATGTGACATCTTTCAACTCAATAGTAGTCTTACCATGCAAGATGGTTGTTGCCAAATTATTGTACGAAGATGGCAACGAGTTCAATAATATGCCTTTATCTTCTTTTTCGATTTTCACTCTAATGTTGGCAAGTTATGTGATTAGTCCGTTAAAAATATTTAAATATGACGAAAAATTCGTACCTTCACCAATGTGTAGGGCGTATAACTGCTTCTTCGGGTACAATTTATTTGTCAGTATTTTGGACATGTATAGACTTTCCAACCTTGTCCGAATTCCACGTGTAATGTCTTCATTAATGATGTTATTTACCACATCATCTGATAAGTGTAACCTGATTGCACTAGCAGCGCTTTCATCCAAGTCAGCCCAATCCTTAGCTTTCATGGTATTAGGCTTTTTGGCATCATCATCTGGTACCTTGTGTAATCCTTGTTGGATGAGCAGATCCCTCATCTTTCTTTTCAGTTGAGAAATCGTTATCTCCGTTGAATTTTGCGACCTTGTACTTTATTCTGAATATTTTTATTTTTCACCGAGTATAGTACTACCGATAGTGAATAGTATTTCAGTGAATGAGCAGAACTTGTGCTCTGATACCAGTTGTTAGGAATAAACCCCCACAGAAATAATATTCACGGTAATAAAATCAAAATAATATTGTAGTACCGAGATATGGTAATTAATAAGAATAAAAGAGTAATAATGACACAGATTTTTATATGGAAAACCATTTTGAAGAAGGGAAAAACCACGTCCCCGAGAGGAGAAACATATATCATTATAATAAGGAATTTTACACTTTGTAGGTTCGATTAAAATCCTCTAAAGACTATTACAACAATCAAAAGAAATAATCCCCTTTGATATTTCCACCTCACTATAATATCATTTAGTCTCTATTTCTATCACAGACTATTTTCTTATATTCTGTCTGTGAAACCTCCCTCTTTCTTTCTCTCTTTGTTGGTGTTTAAAATGAGAGCCGAAGCTCTCCTTTTATAGGAAGAACACCGCCTACTACGTTTGACATATTTCATCTACAAGCCTACCAACTTTAACATGAAAAAAGAGAGAAACGTGGGCTGCTGCTAATCAAGGAAGAAACTTTCTTCCTTGATTTATGGGATGATGGCTGCCAACTATGAGAACACCCAATTTTGAATGGGATGGGCCCCACACTTGCAGTACTGCACGCTCATATTGTATGTATAACACACTACATATCTCTAACTTGATTCCTATTAGTAGTGACAGATGTAGCATTATGGTAATTGATTCAATTGAATGCAACGGCAGAGGCAGAATTTTTATTATAGAGTGTATGAATATAAAACGTTAAACACAAAGACAATTCAAGAGGATTATGTTAGATATGATTTTAGAGGTGCAAATAATATATATGTTCTATGTACAGGAACTCATAGATATCATTCAAAGATCAAAGAATCAATGGATAGCTACAAGATGGAAGTAATCAATAAGAAAAACTAAAAAATGCAATCTGAGATTAGAGAAGATCACTACTAGAAATACGGTTTTTAGCGACCACAAAAAGCGATCAACCTTGGTCTGTATATGTAAAATACAAACCATAACCCGTCCAACAGGCTTGGTTTCTTTTTTAGTGGTTGCTTTTGTATGCCAACCAAGTTGGCCGCTAATAACCGATTAAAGTTGGTCGCAAAAGTAAAAGGACCAACTATGTAATTTAAAACACATATTCACCAACTTACGACCAAAGTTGGTCGGTGTATGCAAAATTATATTATTTTATTAATTATTAAAATTTAATGATTAGTGACCAAAGTTGGCCTAAACATTAAAATATATATTTTTATAAAATAAAATTTAAAAATTAGCGACCAACGTTGGTCGTTAAATGTGAAATCTGGGTAATCCTTGTTCATTAACCGACCAACTTTGGTCGGTAATTATTAAATTTTTTATTTTTTATAAGATTAAGCGACAAAATTTGGGCGCTAATCAGAAGAAATGTTTTTAAAATTAAATACCGACCAACTTTGGTAGGTTTTTTGAGTTTTAATTTTGGCATAAAATGCCCGTGGTGTAAGCTACATGACCTGCCAGCATACCAACAACAACATGAATTTTATGCGAACAACAACAACAACACAATTCAATAAATACATTAAAACTAACAAATTAAAGTTCAATAGAACTAAAAAAATCTAAAATCAAGTTAATACTTATTACAACTAGTTCAGAATCGGTTCTAATGTCTAGTTCAAAGCATATACAAGTCAAGAAGTATTTTGTACAACATCATCATCACTGTCTGATAAACTATCATCTAAAAAAGGTATCGAGAATGGTCTTATGGAGGATGTGAAGAACTACCACGGGGAGGATGGGAGGAACGATCACGTGGAGGACGGAAGGAATGCTCACGTTCAAGTTGAGCCTCTGCGATAACTCACGAGACCGGGGAAACGAAACATCTCCAGTTGATAGGAGAGTTTTGATCTGACCTTGGATGCCAAGGAATTGAGCATCTCTAACCCGTTCTCTTTCCTTGGCCGCTTCTAATTCGGATTTGAGCTTTGTCACAGTCCTCCACATACCAGAGGGGCTCTCCCCATGCGAGCAAGTCCCTATTCCTTGCATTCCATACTTATAGCAATGGGACTTTTTAGTAGGAAGCCCGTACACCTTCTCCCATTTTGGACCGCTACCAGACTCCATCCGTATTCTTTTATCATCCTCGTCTGAAGATTGGGTTGGCTTGCCCGATTCGCCAGCTAACTAAGCGCGGATGAATTCCTCCATGTTAGTTTGGTAGCGACCCTATACGAAAATTTAAAATTTATATAAAAGTAAATTAAAATACTTAAAGAAAAGTGAAAGCTTACACACACAATCGAGGCACGATGCTAAACCCATCTTTCTTGATCCGTCTCTTTCTTCTTCTTAACAATATGCGTCTCCTTGAATAGCTCATCATGGTTCATTGGACACCTCAACTTTTTTTCCTGAAAAAAAAATTAATTTAGTTAATAAACTGAATATATATACTTTATTAAAATAATTTAAGCAATTACATACCAATATTCTTTTTATTGTCCCTAGGCTAACCGCACCTCCAATGTGCAATGAGCCTCCCTTCTCAGATGCGCGAGCTTTTTTCCTTTTTCGCTCTTTTCTAAGAACTTTGCGGTAAGTCATTGCCTTGCAAATCATTCCATATATTTTGAAGTAACCAGTCAGACTTATTGTTCTTCTTCTAGCTTCGGAGAAAGAATACGACAATCACTTGCGAGCTTTGTGATGAAAATTTGCAGCCACTTTCGCGCTGTAGATGTGTTTCTATACGTACTTGCTCTGTATTTCAAAAGTTAATATTAATTAAGAAATATCATAAATATAAATTATTAAATAACTTAAAATAATATTTATACCTTAAATTGATTGACAATTTGCTCCTTCAGCGAGAATAGGAAATCAATCAAGTCGCATAAGAGCCATCATAAAGCTTTCTGGTGGCTTTGGTTATTATCCTCGTAGTCCTATTACTCGGGATGAACCTACAATTTAACAATAAAAATACATTAATATCATAGTAAATGTTACATAACTATAAATGCAAAAATAACAAATAACTCTTATCTATCACCCTCAAGGATTGATTATCTTGTAAAGATCCTGTTTACCTATCACCCCCATCGACTTATAACTTACTCATATGCATCGTTGAACATTAAAAATAAAACGGCTCACCTATATATATATATATATATATATATATATATATATATATCTATATTTATATAGATAAGGGCTAGGTTCTTTTAGGGATTGATAAACTTGTGAAGATCCTAATTAATATATATAATTTATCATCAAGTATATCTTTTTGTAAATTGATTCATCGACTTATCACTTACTCAGATGCATCGTTGAATATTAAAAATAAAACGTCACACACACACACACACACACACACATATATATATATATATATATATATATATATATATCATGTAATAGTATATGTTAGTGTATTCATCCCTTTGTATTATAAAGTGTTAACAAATTACATTTATATTATTTAAACAGTAAATATAAAAGTGATTTAAATTTTGAGTAGTGTTGACCAAATAACCAATCAAAGTTGGTCGGTTACTTTCTAGATATTAAAAAATAGCGACCGAAGTTGGTCGGTAAATGTTTTCCCTGTATTAACCGACCAACTTTGATCGGTAATTTTAAACAAGATTTTTTTTATTTTATAAAATATTTTAAATAATAATATAACTATTAAAATTTTTTATCTGGGTCCCAAATTACTGACAAATGTTAGTCGCTAATGTAAAATTTTCTTTGACTACACAATGCTGACCATCTAGGTCAACCTGTTGACCACTTTACTGACCAACTTTGGTTGGTAATTTATATAAAATAAATATAAAATAATTTTCTCCCCTTTACCGACCAACTTTGGTCGCTAATATGGACAAATCAAATTTGGTCGTAAACTTTTTGTCGCTAAATTTCGAATTTCTAGTAATGGATCAAGGTATCAATGAATAGCTACGAAATAGAAAGAATCAATTAAGGAAAGCAATTCGAGATTAGAGAAATCAATTAAAGCCAAGACGGAATCAATCAAAGCCTAGACTTAAGGAATCAAATAATTCGAGTGTATCCAAATCTAGAGGGAGCAAGATTTTGGGAAGCATATATGTAAAATCATTCAAATCTCTTGGGTTGGAAAATCTCTATAGAAATCAATCATCTCTCAAAGTATTTAAACTTGTATCTATACCCTAGAGCCACATACTTTGATCGAACCAAATACCTCTCTTTTGTTCTATTACAAACAAACATTGTAGCTCTACTAGATCTGTTGTGTAACAAATTAGAGAAGAAAGAAAGAACAACACTAGTGAGATATTGTATCAAAAGAAATGAGTGATATAGGAGATAAGCTATTGGTGTAGATCACACCATTCTCTATGTACTCGAAGAAACTCATTCACTGAAAGAGAACTCCCTTGCAACCCAAGGGGACTAGACTAAGATTCACATTGAATCCAAACTAGTATAAAAACTCTAATTTCTTTAATTCTTGCACTTAATTTATGCATATTAAATTCTGTCCTTACTATTATCAAGTACTTATATCTAGTCAACTAATTGTAAAACTAGTCAACTGGTAGATATTAAGTTTAAAAATAAATAATTCACCAACAAGATTTTTTAATCTAGCAACATATAATTTTCTAACAAAAGGGTATCGACACCTTTTAGTTATATGTGGCTCTGTCGCTGATTAAATCCATAATGTTCGCGGCAAAGCATGAATTTATATATAAAAATTCATTAACATTATATGAAATAGAGAATATGAACCTAAAAAATTAAAAATATGATGGGTTCGTTCGATCCATGCTAAAAACATTAAATAATGAAACCATAGAATATAAATTCTATATCCGCCTATAGTTATCAATATGTGTTCGATTCAATACCAAGGATTGACTATTTGACTTAATGACTTTCCCTCAAGGATATGAATTTCACTTCCATTGAACATATGTATCGCTAGCATTTCTAAAATCTATACCGAAGTAGATAATTGCAACGGAAATTGGCCTAAAATATCCATCTACTATAAGAAATAGGACATCAAAGCCCTCCGTTAAAAGTTGGCTCCTTATATGCCCTTGCCATCTAAAAATGGCTAAAAATGCCTTTATCCACTCACGGAAGACATGTAAATCCACATGGAATTACACTAAAATGTAGCAAGGCATTTTAGACCATTTTCGAATTGTACAAGGTTATATACGAGTCAGTTATAGTAGTCAATTCTCAAGCACTTCACACCATATTAGTTTACTCACACACCTATTTTAGACCCTTCATTGATGTCTGATTTTTCGTACTAATTGTGCCACCTTGTCGATTTCGAGTAGAGTTCTAGTTTATGTTTAACTGTTTTTGATCTTTATCAGTTTGTTTTGGAGATTTCTCTAAGTTATTATCGCAAAGTTCAAGTAACTTAAATGTGTCGATTAGGAGGTGTCGCTGTGAACTTGCTGCTAATTATTTCATGGCGTTGACTCCAATAAATGTTGGAACAAGATTTTTCAAGTGCCCTAAGCATGATGTATATAAATTTGTTGATGGGTTCTTTTATTATTTCGATTTGACTGTATTTTTTTTATTTGTTTTGGTTTTAGGATGAAAAATGTCCCTATTGCTGGGAATGAAAAGATGATGAGCTTCCTCCTAGAATTTCAAATCTCATATGCAGTTTAAAGAAGGAGAAGGAAGCTCTATTCCGTGAAAGAAATTTACTCCAAAGGAAAATTGCCGATCTTGAAAATGTTATGATGCTCGTCGATCATGTAGGAATAGAATCCTTGAAATTGGAAAGAAATGTTCTAATGAAGAAAGTGGTTGATTAGAGTACTCACCTTTGCGTGATGCTAAATGTCGAAAGAAGATGTGGATTTTCTTTCGTGTGATATTGGGATGTTTTTTTTTTGCATTAGCGGGAAATGTTATGTAATGTTAGTGTTATTGTGGCTTAATTGTTGTGTTATTATCTAATGATTTTTTTTGCCAGGATTCAATGAAGTCATTCCTATTCATTTGAATATTTTAATTTATGATTGAGTTACTTGTTGAGATAATTGATTTGTGTCTATGATTGAGTTACTTGCTGTGATAATTAGTTTGTTGGTCTAAAATAGGTGTATGAGAAACTGACATGGAGTGAAGTGCTTGAGAATTGACTACTATAATTGACTCGTATATGACCTTGTACTCATCTGAAAATGGTCTAAAATACCCTTCTACGTTTTAATGTAATTCCACTTGGATTTAAATATGGGAAAAGGGTCTGATTTATCCCTCTACTTAGAAAAATAGTACTATATCGTCCCTCGTTATACTATCAACACATTTAAGTCCCTACCGTTAGAAAAGTAGCCACATTTACCCCTATTTTTAACAGAAATTTCCACACCAGCAATTAAATATGCTAAAAATTTATCAGTTATAAATTTGCTAAACATAAATATTTAAAAAATATAAATTTTATCGGTTATAAATGTGCTAAATGTAAATATGCAGAAAATATAAGTTTTATTGATTATTATTTTTCGGAGCGGCTAAAAATTTATATCTTTCTCAAAATAAAAGGGAGGCTTCAGAGTTTTTCTTCCTCCATAAACAAGATGACATGAATTAACTGAAGAAAAAATGTAATTAAGAAAAAAGGTATATTCCTTCACTTTTTTCAATTTATACCCTTTCTCACCTTCCCACGGAGCACTCAAAGAATTTTTGGGGAAACAAATTCGATAGTTTGTAAAGCGACTTTCAAGTGTAACAAAGAGTATATATAAAAAAAATGGTATGACATGAAATATATATTTTTAGAATTTTAAACAAATTTTTTCGAAAAAACTCTTTATTTTTTTAATTCAAAGATAATAAAAAGATAAGATATTTTTGAAAATTAGTATAACATTTTAACATTATTATTATAGAAGTTATATCATGGATAAAATCAAAAAACCGAAATCTTATGGAATATTTACAAAATTCGGCCATATTAATTGTTTACTTCTTATAGCTAATATATATAAATGATATACCCGACAATGCACGATTATACACATCATTCAATTTTTTAAATATAATTAGATAAAGTCAAAATAAAAATATGAATTAGATAAAGCCAAAAAAATGAAATAACTTTAACCAAATAGTAAAAATATAATTAAAGTTCATATGTAGACAATTTAAAACTCATCCTTTTATAATGAAATAAATTAAATTTTAAATAAATCTTTAATTTTGAGCAATTAAAATCTTTAAATAAATCTTTAATTAAAAATGAGAAATTAAAATTCCACCCTATTTGTTGGTGTAGAAACTTCTGTTAAAAATAGGGGTAAATATGGCTACTTTTCTAACGGTAGGGACTTAAATGTGCTGATAGTATAACGGGGGACGATATAGTACTATTTTCCAAAGTAGAGGGATAAATCAGACCATTTTCCCTTTAAATATTTTTCGTTAGTGGATAAGGGCATTTTTGAGTCCATTTTTAGACGACAATGACATATAAGAGACCAACTTTTAACGGAGGATTTTGATGTTCTATTTCCTATAATAGAGGGACATTTTAGATCATTTTCCGTAATTGCAATGAACCACCTCGGCCAGTGTTTGATGCCCCAGCTAATTTGGATTTGCCCGTATTTGGACCATTAAAGAAGGAAGAGGTTCCTACAATGATTTTTATTTATTTTGAGACTTTGAACTTAAAACTTCTGATTAAATAGTATGCACAATTAATTTACCATAAATATTGGACGAAATTTCTCTAAAACTAGACATGATTCAACCCTACTACTCAATTCATAAACAATATCGTTCTCATTCACAATTGATCAAGCAATAACATATAGAATAATTGTTAATTGTAGAAAAGATATTTGTTGCACAACATTTTACAAGAAAGATTATTAATAGTACTGTTTAAAATTGTGAAGCACTTCAAGGTTGTGTAATGCATGCAATCTCACACGTTACTCCCCCTAAAAAGAAGTAAATAACCCTATTATTGAGAAAGAAAAAACAAAACCATAGTGTTTAAAATCCTTCTTAGCTAGTATACCAGGACTAATTTGGAAATACTAGGACTAGCTATAACTAAAGTGAAGACCAAAAAGGGAAAGGAACCTAGTAAAACTAGGAAAATTTTACTATTTTGTGTCCCGTACAAATGACACTAATTGTATGAGGCAATATTTTTGTGTTACAGTTTGTGGACCCACATTTTTGTGAACCCGGAAAAAATTGAATCTACAAGTATATGATATAAAAAGAAGCCTCATACAATTAGTATCAGTTATATAAAATTATGAATATTAGTACTCCTATAAGTTAACACAGAACTTGCAGTTTCCGTTATACATTAGATTCCCTGTTAAGTACTACTCCTATCTTCTGATACCTATTTTGAGTGTCAAATTTTCTGGGATTGATGCCCTTTCTGGTGCTGCAGATTGACGGCAATCCTTACTGATATTTTACTTCTCTGGAAGATCCTATTTATATCATTGGAGAGATATGATGCCAGCATCTTAAAGCTGGGAATCACTAATATATACTCCCTCCGGTCCAAAATAAGTGATTTTTTTGGATGTTTTTACGTATATTAATAAAGTCACATTTTAACATTAATTAGCAATAGAATTAACCATTTTAACCTTACTATCTCACATAAACACTTCTAACACATATTCCAACACTATTTACTCCAAGGACAATGTAGTAAAAACATCATTAAGTCATTCTTGAAATCCGAAAAAATCACTTATTTTGGTCCACAAAAAAAAGGCCAAAAAATCACTTATTTTGGACCGGAGGGAGTACATATTTTTTTTTATTTTTCATTTGATGTATCGTGCCTACATTGCAGCGCGTAATATTAAGAAAATTTTACACCTTATAGAAAATTTTAGTACCCTATTTATTAATAATAAATATTATTTTAAATTATTACTATAAATATATTTTATCTTTTATAGCAAAATATCTATTTATAGTTATATCCTAAATTTAAGGCATCATATATGCTAAATAATATATTTCTCTCACTTTTTTTTTATTTTCTCTCACATAATCACCGTATAATTCCCCTAAACACATTCTCTCTCTCTTTTATATACACTTTACCCTCTTCTCTTACATACCCACGTTTCTTAATTATTCTCCCACTCAAATACAATATTTCTCTGCCACTCAATAATGGATGATATTGGGTTGTTGTAATTTCTCCCTAAAGGGGAAGAGGATATTTAATTTGCTGCAATAGCAGATTCATTATTTATGTTGTGAAAAAAATTTGTGATGACTCTGCTCATAAGAAAACAAAGGCATTTGATTGAATATAAAGAGTAAGAAGCAACTTGATTTCTGTCACGAAGGGCCTTTTTGGTGAGATTCAGGGTTTTTGCTTGACAACGAGTTCGCCGAAAATTCGGGTTTGTTCTTTAACAAAGACGACGGAGTTTGGAGTTGATCAATTTGATTTTCTGTTAATATATTTCAATGTATTTTTAACGTATCGCATTATATTTTCATGTATTTTAATGTATTTATTGTCTTTTTTTCCATTGTAATTCAATATATATCGTTGTATTTCACGTATTTCATTGTATTCACTATTTTTTTTAATTGTATTTTAATGTATTCAGATGTATTATATAATTTCTCTGAAAATTGCTATATTTTGGGGTATTTTTCGGTTGAGAATCTTTTTCATACAAGGAAATACAAAAGATATGTTAACCTTCTTCCGTTTTTAAAGTTTTTAACCTTCCAGATTTTGGTATTTAACTTTAATGGGGTTTGAATACAGTTAAATACATATTAAAATTAGCTGACATTCCTGTTTTACCTTCTATTTTTGGTTGTATTATTAAATACAGCTGCTTAAATACACGAAATACATTGTAAATTTATAAAAGATATCAATAACACGTAATATAGCAAAGGGTATCTATAAATGACTAATTAACACTAAAAGATTGATGCTTTGTGAATTTTTTTTTAAATATTAAAGGACGAAGCAACTCCAACAACAACCGGGCCTTAGTGCTAAATAAAATTAGAATAGGCTATATGAATCTTCACTTCTTTCTTTAAATGAAATGTTATATGCTTTAGCTAAATAATGCATCATATTTAAAACACTTTAAAATGCTATTAGTTATAGCCATTTTTTTATTTTATTTTATAGCAAAATACAAATATATACAATTAAATTTTCCCAATCCCACTCTCTGTATCTCTCCAAGAAAACGAGATAACCTTTTCTATATTTTTTTTTTTTATATAATCCTTTCTCCCATTTCTTTCTCTAGATTTATATACACTACTCCCTTTATATGTACAAAACCTAGTTGTTTTTTTTCTACTTTCAGTGTTTGATCAATAAAGTGAAAAACCCTAGCTTTTTTTCGATCCGTGAAAGATGGCATCTAAATCATCAGGTAGGCCAAGGGCTTTGATTTTGGCTCCGATGATGTTGTCTACTCCTATGAAGATTTTTTCCATCAGGATCCCTCTAATGGCTCCCATCAAGTCCAGTCGGAGCCAACCAAACAATCACCTCTCTCTCTCTTCCCTTCTCTAATCTCCACCATCAAATCCAGTCGTCATTCCACAAATACACTAAAATATCAGTGTATTCTAGATTTTTTTAATGCAAATTTAGTTAGTGATTTGTTTTTCCATTTTCGTCTATATTTATGTATTTCGATAGTTATTTTTTGTGGCAGATCCGGATATTTTGTCAATTTTTGCTGGTTGAATATAGTGAATTGAATACATTCGAATTATTATCGGTACCGAGATATCTGTACTTATCTTCGAGGTTGTCAAACACTTAGAAAATTTCACATTCTTGAATACTTGTTGTGTGACTTTATTAACTATTTTAACTAAATGTCACTATCCTAAAATCGACCCAGTTGTGATGACGCCGATCGTAAAACTAGGCCAGCTAACTACATTCCCAAACACTCCGGATTTCATTTAAAACTTAATTATATTTTAACAAAGTTCCAATAGAAAACATAAAGTAAAGATCAAAATAAAGCAAAAAAAAAATACATGCCCAATCTCGAGTGTCACTAGTCATGACCAAAATACTATAATGGTTCGAAATAAGAAAAGACTAACATAGTCTTAGAATAGCCAACAACACAATGAAAGGAAGATAAGGAAGGAGATGGCGGGACTTCGATCACCCAGCAGCTACCTCGCTATCTCCAAGGAAGTCCGCAAATAAAATGATCAACAATCGCTACTGTGCCCCGAGATACCTGGATTTGCACACAGGGGTGCAGGGGGCAACGTGAGTATACCAACTCAATAAGTAACAAGTCCAAAATATGGACTGACAGGTAGTGACGAACCAAGCATCAAAAAGTGATATAAATTAAATGGTACAGAAAGTAGACATTCTTGCAGATCCAAGTAACATCTCAATAGTAAATAAATGCAGTCTAAACAGTACAGAGTATAATTCTCAGGAAATCTCTTTGTACCAATGCACATATAACATGATCAATGTCCCGTGCCTCCACTCACCACACACACACACACACACACACACATATATATATATATATATATATATATATATATATATATATATATATATATATATATATATATATATATATATATATATATATATATATATATATATATATATATATATATATATATATATATATATATATATATATATATATATATATATATATATATATATATATATATATATATATATATATATATATATATATATATATATATATATATATATATTTGGACAAGATCCATATCCTGGAAAGATCCACCCCTTTATATCATCAATTACGCTCACTGGAGGTATGTTACAGACTCTGGAGGGGATCCTATAGCCCAAGCGCTATCATAATCAGCAACATAACTGTTGCGACGTGCATCCCAATCCCATATACTATCACTCACAATCAGGCTCTTGACCTTACTCATTCATCACTCTCCAGTCTCACTCAACACGGGCGTAAAAATGTAACGATACTAGCCTGAACAATGATAGGATATGTCAAATAACAATAACCGAGAGTGAGGCATTATATAATATGCATGAACATGACTTAGTATAAAATATAAATAAAACAAGTAACATGACAGCAAGAATCGATCCTTAGGGTCTCAACAGTATTGGCGCGAAGCCTTAACATGATAATTAGCATGATTTACAGCTCATTGACTTAATTGCATAAGTTAGACACAAATATCAACAAGAAAGAGACTAAGCTAGGCCATGGAATAATCTAGGCCGCAATTCCCATGGTACACGACACACACCCGTCACTTGGTATTTGCGTCACCTCAATAGTAATTATAGAACACATAGTTTGGGGTTTCGAATCCTCAGAACCAAATTTAAAAATATTACTTACCTCAATCCAAGCAAAACTCGATGCCCTTGACTCTCGGATCAGTCTCAACACGTGCCGAACTCTCCAAAGTCAGAATCATAATATCAAAATAGGATAAAGGAATAAAACCCACTCGCAAATAACCAATTTAAACTAAAAATCTCGAAATTGGCCAAACCCGATTCCTAGGCTCACGTTTGAAATTTCGATAAAATTTACAAAACTGGAATCCTTACACTCTTACGAGTTAATACTTACAAAATATACCGAAATCCAACAACAAATGACCCCTAAATCCCTAGATTAAGGTCTCCAATTTCCAAGCCCTAAATCCCCAATTTTACTACTAATCCCCATAGACTTCAAGCTTAAACAGTTAAAAACCATCATAGAATGATTTTTAGGGTCCAAAAGTCTTACTTCCACGTTCCCTTTTCAATTTTCTCTCCCATGCTCAAACCCGTATGAAAAATGGTGAAAACCCCCAAAAATCGTGAAGGGCTAAATTTATATGTTCTTCCCCAGCTAAATCGTTTTTGCGATCGAAATTTCACACCTGCGAACCCGCACCTACGGTCCCAGGTGCACATATGTGGAATCCCCTTAATCTCTCAAGTACCTCACCTGCTATTAAAATCTCGCACCTGCGCCATCACAGGTGCGCTCGAACATCCGCATCTGCGATTCCAGCTCCTCTCGCCCAGTTTCGCATCTACGGCCCTCCTTGCACTTCTGAAAAGATCAAAACTTTGTGAAAGTAGTGATGTAGGTGGTTGAAAACACTCGAAATTCAGTTGATAGTTAATGATAATTATAGTAATATTAGAAGAAATATTATTAGGCTAGCAACTCAACATGAATAGACAGGAAGAGTACGAAAAAACTAGAAATTAGGAGCAATATTATTAGCTTGTGTTATATATTTTTCTCTCCTGAGGATAAGAGTTAATTCTTGTCGTTATAAATTTTTTCTCATGAGAATGATGTTCTATTGGCATTATATAATATCTCAAATAACTTATTTTGGTGCAGAATTATTCTGAAAGAAAGAAACAAGAACTATCAATTTCTCAAAGTGCACCAGCTTAGGTAGGTGACACTATTTCAGCAAGCCAATTAAGTAAAATGAATATTTGGGTGCAATCTATTGGTGGAAAGAATAAAAGAAGGGTTGCAAGCCTTGGCTCCTTGGGTCGATCTATAAAAGCACTTAAGCATTCAACAACTACTTTACTAGGAGAAATTGATGAGGTGATTAAATCTCACGTGCATGCTTCCAATGCAAACTTATATGCTTAGTTGCAAGAAGAGCGACACAATAACAAAAAGATGAAGAAGAAATTGTAAACACGTGGTTTTTGACCCTCCCCGAGATTTTCTATATTTCTAGCGTAAAATATTTAGTTTAGTTTTAATATAGCTATTTTAGTTAAATTTGACTCTTTTACTTTATTTTTACCTCAAAATGGAAAAATAACAAAAATATAGTTTTATTAATGTTTCGTAGTCATTTTAAACTTGAAAAATGCAAAAATAGTACTTTATATTTTTATCTTTTTATTAAAAACGAAAATTACAAAAATAATTTTTTATTAATATTTTGTAGTCATTTTAAACTTGAAAAAAATAGTTTTATTTTAATTATGAGTATTATAGTTATTTTTGATTACCTAGGATTAATTAAATAACACCATTCTCGGTTCCGGGCGAAGAATAATATTTGGGTTCAAACTACCCGGTTTTATAATTTTCGGACATAGCCCGTAATAACCCGACACTACGTGAAGGGGGGGAATGCACATGCACACACACTACAAAATGCACATGCACACACACTACAAAACACATGCACACACACTACAAAACACATGCACACATGACATGGGGGAAAATGCACACACATGCACACATGCACACATGCACACTACTTTTAAAAAAAAAAAAAAAAATTTAAAAAAAAAGGTGCTGAACAATGGACAAAGGATGGGGCTCACGTTTTGGGGGGGGGATTGATTTTAAATAAAGGAAACATTACTACTATTAAAGGGGTGAGGCAGTAAACAAACAGAGGCTTTCTTCTTGGTCTCTCACGGCAAAAGAGAAGGAAACAAAGATTGGAAAACAAAAAGAAAGAAGGAAAAAAAACGTGAAAGAAAGAAGAGAGAAAGGCACGAGGAGCAAAGAAAGAAAAACGAAAAGGGTGAGCAAAGAAAGAAAAACGAAAGGCACGGCAGTGAGGAGGAAAGACATTTGAAAAACGAAAAAAGAAAAAGAAGAGAAACGGGCCGCAAAGGAGAAGGGAACAAGAAGAAAAATACTACAAATACTACACATTTTTCTAACGGGTAGGGAAAGGAGAAAAAAGAGTGCATTTCTGTTGAGTTCGTCGTCATTCGTCGAGGTCCGGTACGTCGTTTGGTTAGTCGCTGTCCTTGGTTCCAGTTTGGTTCGAGTTCTGTCCGGAGAGGTCGAGGTTTGAGATCGTCATAAAAGGTTCGTTTTCTCGTTGTGTACGTTGAAAAATATGCAGAAATAAAGGTGTTGTTCTTTTCCGATATTGTTCTTCTCGCTAATATTTTGGATCGTTTCGTATTTGATTTACTTTCGTATGGTTCAGACTATTTTTGTAAATATATAATTTTGTTGAACATGCAATGTCGAAGTTAGCTAATGAAAATGACTAATCCTTCATATGCTCGCCAACTAGTTATGCTTCCATTGTTTATGTAATTGTTCACCATAGTCTTGAATTTGCTCACTTAGTTAGCTACTCGTATGTTTACTCGAATTGGTTATAGTTGAGCACGATGTTGTCACATTATGGAAACTGGTTCATTATTCTTTAACTGAACGACGTAATTAGATTAAAGGAATCGGGGGTGCATTTCATGTGACCCGACTCCAATTTTGAACAAGGTTAAATAAAGCGTGTCGTGAACCACAAGTGCATTTCATGTAGTGTGGCTCGCAACATGTTTTAAATAATCTTGAATTAACTCTCAAATAAATATAGCGGAATGTAGTTTGCTTTTAAATTAGAATTAGAGTTATGCCTCGCCTAACAAAATTGTACAAATCGCGGGGCCCTCATAAATGTATATGTAAAATATTTAGATTTCGAGATGTGTCGTTTCTTAGCGAATTTCCGGCCTTCTCAAAAATGTAAATAAGTAATCGCTCTAGGCGCGTATTTTAATAATTTTACCTTCTTAAATACGGGCGTGCATTTCATGCGGCCCAAATCCAAATCCCAAAATGTTGAATAAGAATGTGTCGAGGATCCGGGTGCATTTCATGTGACGTGATTCGAAACATATTTTTAGGCAACATTCTCTTTCGTAAATAATAATAGTAATAAAAGCGGTAAAGGGATATTAATTTGCATTAAGTATATAACTGTAAAAATCAGATAAATAAGCCGAATATGACAGTTAAGCGACCGTGCTAGAACCACGGAATTCGGGAATGCCTAATACCTTCTCCCGGGTTAATAGAATTCCTTATCCGGATTTCTGGTTCGCGGACTGTTAAACAGAGTCATTCTCTTCCTCGATTCGGGATTTAACCGGTGACTTGGGACACCATAAATCTCCCAAGTGGCGACTCTGAAATAATTAAATAAATCCCGTCTCGATTGTCCTTTAATTGGAAAAACTCTTTGCATCCCTTGCGGGTGCGGAAAAAAGAGGTGTGACAGCTCTGGCGACTCTGCTGGGGATACAAACCCAGAACCACCGGTTCAGGGTTTAAGAATTCGAGCTTGGAATAATTGTTGTATTTGGTTTATTTATTATCTGATTTTATGTTTGTATTAATGTGCTAAATATTGTTTTTACTGCTTTGATATTTTTGAACTGTACATATAAATTGTGCCGAAACCAATCTCCTCTCTGAGTCTTCTAAATCATGAAGAAGGGTGCACTTCGTGTGACTTCTTTTCCGTATAGTGTCTAATTCCCACCTTAGAACGAGGTTTGGATAAGTTGCAAAACCGGTGAAGCTTCTGTATTCCCGGGTTGCTGCCTCCTCCTCGGCTCGAGTTGTCCGCTCGGGTAAGCCAGGTCTAGAACAATAAACCCATGTTTTTAAACCTAGAATAACGAAGCTTCATGCCGGATCCCTAGTAGGAACGTTTATTTGCATCATGTTGCATTTGACTTAGGGGACTCAACGCAGGGGTTGGGTCCGTCTAGGACAGGTGACCTGAAATGAAAAGACCATCCTGCTGCATCCTGTTTGTTTTATGTATATATTTGCTTCAGACTTGCAGGCTAACCGTTTTTTTTATATTGAGGAAAATGAAAAAAAATAGTCTCAAAATAGTTTGTTTTTTTTTACTTACTTAAAAAGAAAAAAAAAACGTTTGTTGTAAAATAAAAAATATGTGATTTCAAAATAGTTTGTTTTTTTTACTAAAAAAAAAAAAAGAAAAAAATTTTTTTTTTTTTTTTTTTTAAAACTTAAACAAAAAATGTGTGAGAAAAAATAATAAATAGTTTGTTTCCTTTAAAGATGTAGTTTGTTTGACCGAACTACGCTGGTTTGATTCTCCCCATTAGGTGGGATACGTAGGCAACCCTCATCGGGTCCAACCACACCTTTCAAAAAATCAAAAAAAAATTGTGTGTTTAATTTTTTCAATAAAATCAAAGTGATGCCGTTTTTGCAAATAGCCGAATGTTCTGAAAGGACACCGGAAGGCTGTTTTTTGCAAAAATAGCCACTTTGAATCATTTTTAATAATTTGCGAGCACGACCTTGAAATATTCCTTGTGGAAATGTTGCAAGGCCATAGCCGCAAAATCAAGTCCGGGTTCACACCCTTTTTGCAAAAATAACCAAAAAAAAAAAAAGAAATTTTTTTTTTCAAGTTTTATCTTTCTTAAATAAATTTTGCAAAAAATAGCCATTTTGTCAAATAAGCCATTATGTGGCCAATTTTGTAGAAATAGTCATAAGTGACACCAAAAATATTCTTATTCTTGTAGAAATCTCTTACACAAGTTTGTAGTTGGAGTCGGCTTGTACAATTTTTTTTCAAAAAATAATAATCAAATAAACATCTCTTTATTTCTTGCATTAATTTGCAAGAACTACGCTCGGTCCGATTCATGCGGGGTCATGATACGTAGGCAATCTCCATAAGATTCGACCACAACTGTATATGTATATATATGAAAAAAAAAATATGAAAAAAAAATGAAAAAAAAAGAAAAAAAATGAAAAAAAAAAGGAAAAGAAAAAAAAGAAAAAAGAAGTAAGCAAAAAATATTGATGAGGACTTACTGAATTCCATTTCTACCATATTTTATTTTTGAATTGTTGAGAATTGAGGTGGTTGGTTTGTGGTGAACCGGAAACAGAAGGTCCAGGAAAACCTGATTATGATCCAAGATAGTGACACCGAGAATATCGCATAGAGTCCTTTACCTGCACGCCATGATGGACGCTTTGTGGGGATGCATTGACTAAAGCTGAAAATGTCGAAGCAAATAAGTGGCCTTGGTAATATTGATGCGAAGCTCAGTGGCCAAAATATCGTGCTTGGTAATCGGGAAGACTCTCCGTTTCTTGGTCAACCAGAATGGAGTTTTTGGTGGCTTATTTTGTTGTCATTTCTGTCGTCCAGATTATTTCAGGGTTGTAATCAGGATATTGTCATGTAACTCAAACCCTTTTGTCGTTCTATTTTGTCCAGTTTTCTATTGGTCGTAATACCTCATTTAGTATTGTGTAGGTTTGTTCCAAGGGTGTACCCCAGTTTATTGTGTTTGTTTTGTTGTATTAATTCATTTCTAGTTCATCTAATGCAACTCTCTTGTTTGCCATTATTTCGAGTCATTTTTCTTTGATTTAAGTCTTTCTTCTTTATAGTCATTTTTCTGTCAACACTAGTGACATGACATGCACGCATAATTGTGGCCTGATCTTAAAAGTTAATCATGAAGGAATTGGAAGATAATCATGGCATTTTAAAAGAAATAATGATTTGAGATTATTTGGAACCCGAGTCACGTGAAATTTGGGGCGGGTAAAATACAAAGAAAGCCTTAAAGGCAAAATGGCCATGCTGACATGGGGTTCGCTCGTGATGCTGAAATGGAAGTGTCGTCCAGCAATACTTTAAAATGATGGATGAAAAAGGCGAATGAACGATATGGTTATCACTCCTAGAACAACCAAAAGATGTCCCGAATGTGTTGTTTGTACTTGGCATGTTTTGAAGATTGGAATGACGAAGGCATTTTGTTCTGCTACCCAAACACTTTATCCTTCGTTAACCCTTCGAGCCTTATTTTGATTTCTTTCATACCCCTCCTTCGGAGTTAGTTGCAAAGACTAGAAACACAGGTTTGAAAGACAAGAGAAAAAAAGGGAAGAAAAGAAAACAACCAAAAAGGAACGAAAAAGAAAAGAAAAAAAAAATGAAAAAATGATGAAAAAAAAGGAAAAGAAGGAATTGGGAACTACGTTTGACCTGATTCCTTAAAGAGGATACGTAGGCGCTTCACAAGCTCGGTCATAGTGTAAATAAAGAAATAAAAATCCCCAAGTAAGAAACTGGGGCAAAGAAAAATGGTGTTTATTGTAAATAAATTTAGGTCCGAAGGTTGTAAAATTTTGAACCCAAAATTGATTTTGTTTTGAGCCTTCAATACCCTTTCTTTCTAACCCTATCCAAATCCCACATTACGGTCCAGAAAGACCTTCCGATCAGTCTTCAAAAGATGCCGCGTCAGGCGAGGGATAGAGTCCTATCATAATATAACACGCTGATTCTCAGCAGAAAAGACTCTGATTCCTAGCAGGAAGGAAACACGAGAAAGTCTTAGCAGTGACACCCCAATCCCCAGCTAAAAGTGATACAAATGAGAGAGTCTTACCGGTGAAAACCTTCACAGGCACCATAAGGCGACGAAAGCTGAGAGAAAATCAAAATGAGAGAGGCTTGAAAGTGAAAACCCTTCGGGCACTACAAGTCGAATAAAGGTGATAATCAGATGGAAATCACGAGACAAAAATCGTGAAAGGCAATTAACGACGAAGGATAGGCCATATGTGCATGTCATGACCAGTAGAGTTGGTATTCGCGTTTGATAAGTTTTTATAGATATTTCTTGCTAGAGAGTCATTTTCTTTTTCCTTTGTTTTCTATTTTGTTTCTTTTTATCTTTCTCATTTTCATCAAAAATTTCCCCATCAAGGTCTGTCTAGTCAGAACAAGTGAGAAATGACTTCAAAACTTGCCACCGACTTTCCAATTATTATGCAAAGCAAGGAAATGCCATTGACGGCAGAGAAGTAGGGTGCGAAGAAGATTATTAAACTGGGGCAGAAAATTTTCTTTTCAGTTTGAAAATTTTCTGGAAGTCAATACCCACTTGGGGAAGAAGGAAAGTCTTAAGGGAAATGGTCTTCGAACCAGTGTCATCCTCAACAACCCTCAAGAAGAGTGAAACACCAAATTTGAGGAAATGAAAATCCACCGGCAGTGTTATCTTCAGCAAGTTCCGAGGTGGTCGGACAACACAGAGTGGTAAAGGAAGAAAGGAAATCTCATCTTCAACAAAATAACCCCCATCAAGTTGAGAAACACAGAACGGGGAAGGGATAAATGGAAAAACCCATCCCCAGCAGGAATATCATCTCCGACAAATGAAATCATTCCCCGACAAGTTTTGGGAATCCCGAGCGAGGAAAATGGGAAAAGGAAAAAACCACCCCACAGGAGCGGCACAACCGCTTACAATGTTTTGAACTAACAATTTTTCTATGATTTGAAACGGGGAAAGAAAATGCTATTGATAGCAGAAAGTCATGCCACAAGGAAGAACACCAATACTGGGGCAGAAAATTTTCCGCCGTTGTTGAAAATTTTCTCGGAGAAACGAGGAAGGCAATTCAAGATGACGTGTCAGGTTTGTCCACCTTCAAATAGGATGTTTCAGGTTTGTCCACCTTCGAACAGGACATCTCAGGTTTGTTCACTTTTTGATATCATGGGAGTATTCGCCCTCGAATAGGATACAATGGGAGTATTCGCCCTCGAATAGGATACAATGGGAGTATTCGCCCTCGAATAGGATACAATGGGAGTATTCGCCCTCGAATAGGATACAATGGGAGTATTCGCCCTCGAATAGGATACAATGGGAGTATTCGCCCTCGAATAGGATACAATGGGAGTATTCGCCCTCGAATAGGATACAATGGGAGTATTCGCCCTCGAATAGGATACAATGGGAGTATTCGCCCTCGAATAGGATACAATGGGAGTATTCGCCCTCGAATAGGATACAATGGGAGTATTCGCCCTCGAATAGGATACAATGGGAGTATTCGCCCTCGAATAGGATACAATGGGAGTATTCGCCCTCGAATAGAATACAATGGGAGTATTCGCCCTCGAACAGGATACAATGGGAGTATTCGCCCTCGAATAGGATACAATGGGAGTATTCGCCCTCGAATAGGATACAATGGGAGTATTCGCCCTCGAATAGGATACGACGGGACCATCCGCCCTCGAATAGGATATTTTACGTATGTTTTATCTTACATCGTCCTATGCATATTTTGTAAATTGTTGCCAGCATGCATTTTAAATTCAAAAATTGCTACTAAAAGCGGGCACCTACCTGTATAACAAAAGGCAAGTCTTCAGTCTTTACATTGCAGGTCTTGAAACTAGTAACGCACTATAAAGCAGAGGGTTACAACAAGAGATCCCAGCGCAAATTCAAGCGCATGAAGGGGTGAAGGAAACAAAGAATACTTCCTCAGCAGCATCATCCCCAGCAGGTGAGTAAACAGTTCCAAAGATATCCTCAGCAGCCAAAAGAAAAGTAATACGACCCAGGGGAAAAGCAATTCTAAGACAAGATAATTCAGAAGAAAAGGTGGCCCAAGAGGCAATGCAGGAAGAAGAAAACGGTACAAAAGGCAAAAGAAGGTGATCATGGATAGGATGAAATTAGTGAGTTGTAGTCGAAGTCAGGGAGCCCGCCTGGAGAATGGAGTGGCGATTTAGTTTTGAAGTTGTAGTTGAAGTCAGGGAGCCCGCCTGGAGAATGGAGTGGCGATTTAGTTTTGAAGTTGTAGTTGAAGTCAGGGAGCCCGCCTGAAGAATGGAGTGGCGATTTATTTTGAAGTTGTAGTGGAAGTCAGGGAGCCCGCCTGAAGAATGGAGTGGCAATTTAATTTTGAAATTGTAGTTGAAGTCAGGGAGCCCGCCTGAAGAATGGAGTGGCGATTTATTTTGAAGTTGTTTAAGGAAAGCGGCAGAGTGTAACGGAAATCCCCAGCATGAATCAGAAGGAAGGCAACCGGAATGCGAGTCAACAGTCCGAGGGGATCAACAGAAGTTTAGTCACAATAAACAAAAAAAAAAAGAGGCATGAAGCCAATCCAAAATGCAGAAGTTGATGAAAGATGTGGCATGCTCAAGACATGGCCGAGGTCACAAGCACTGTATACCTGGTCTTGATTCGAAAAGCAGCACCTGCAACTAGCAAGTATCAAGGTTCAAATTTAGAGTCCGCATGAAGCACCAACCAATACTCAAGATCAAGCTTCAGAAGACTTATAGATAGGAATCTTGTAACTAGTAGGTGATAGGCTTAGTTAGTCTTTCTCATGTTTTGATTTTTGATGTAATAGCAGGACCACGGACCGGAACTTCGACGGACCGGAACTTCGATGGGACGGAACCTCGACGGAACGACACCTCGACTGGCTCTCCACCTCGGTTACCCCTTCCTCACTCACTTTCGAACTACACGTGGCCTGATTCCTTTATAGCCAAGGATATGTAGGCAGCTCAGATACAAGGGCTCGGTCACATTCCTCTTCTTTTAGTTTAATCCCTCCCAATAAGGGTCAGGTCAAAAACACTTGTTTAGTCGTTCTTTGTCTGAAAACTCTTTGTGTTTTCAGTCAAAGAGGGGCAGCTGTAAACACGTGATTTTTGACCCTCCCCGAGATTTTCTATATTTCTAGCGTAAAATATTTAGTTTAGTTTTAATATAGCTATTTTAGTTAAATTTGACTCTTTTACTTTATTTTTACCTCAAAATGGAAAAATAACAAAAATATAGTTTTATTAATGTTTCGTAGTCATTTTAAACTTGAAAAATGCAAAAATAGTACTTTATATTTTTATCTTTTTATTAAAAACGAAAATTACAAAAATAATTTTTTATTAATATTTTGTAGTCATTTTAAACTTGAAAAAAATAGTTTTATTTTAATTATGAGTATTATAGTTATTTTTGATTACCTAGGATTAATTAAATAACACCATTCTCGGTTCCGGGCGAAGAATAATATTTGGGTTCAAACTACCCGGTTTTTACTTCTTTGAGATTAGACGGGATACTCATTGGGTACACATTATTTTAATTTTCCTACTATACTTCCGTGCATTTTTGTTGCACATGCACACACATCTCTAGTGGCCATTGAGCGTAGCCGCATGGTTGATACGAAGACTTAGGTGAGATACATTTTCTGAGATGACCGCGGCCAGCAGACATGCACACTACTTTTAAAAAAAAAAAAAAAAATTTAAAAAAAAAAGGTGCTGAACAATGGACAAAGGATGGGGCTCACGTTTTGGGGGGGGGATTGATTTTAAATAAAGGAAACATTACTACTATTAAAGGGGTGAGGCGGTAAACAAACAGGGGCTTTCTTCTTGGTCTCTCACGGCAAAAGAGAAGGAAACAAAGATTGGAAAACAAAAAGAAAGAAGGAAAAAAAACGTGAAAGAAAGAAGAGAGAAAGGCACGAGGAGCAAAGAAAGAAAAACGAAAAGGGTGAGCAAAGAAAGAAAAACGAAAGGCACGGCAGTGAGGAGGAAAGACATTTGAAAAACGAAAAAAGAAAAAGAAGAGAAACGGGCCGCAAAGGAGAAGGGAACAAGAAGAAAAATACTACAAATACTACACATTTTTCTAACGGGTAGGGAAAGGAGAAAAAAGAGTGCATTTCTGTTGAGTTCGTCGTCATTCGTCGAGGTCCGGTACGTCGTTGGTTAGTCGCTGTCCTTGGTTCCGGTTTGGTTCGAGTTCTGTCCGGAGAGGTCGAGGTTTGAGATCGTCATAAAAGGTTCGTTTTCTCGTTGTGTACGTTGAAAAATATGCAGAAATAAAGGTGTTGTTCTTTTCCGATATTGTTCTTCTCGCTAATATTTTGGATCGTTTCGTATTTGATTTACTTTCGTATGGTTCAGACTATTTTTGTAAATATATAATTTTGTTGAACATGCAATGTCGAAGTTAGCTAATGAAAATGACTAATCCTTCATATGCTCGCCAACTAGTTATGCTTCCATTGTTTATGTAATTGTTCACCATAGTCTTGAATTTGCTCACTTAGTTAGCTACTCGTATGTTTACTCGAATTGGTTATAGTTGAGCACGATGTTGTCACATTATGGAAATTGGTTCATTATTCTTTAACTGAACGACGTAATTAGATTAAAGGAATCGGGGTGCATTTCATGTGACCCGACTCCAATTTTGAACAAGGTTAAATAAAGCGTGTCGTGAACCACAAGTGCATTTCATGTAGTGTGGCTCGCAACATGTTTTAAATAATCTTGAATTAACTCTCAAATAAATATAGCGGAATGTAGTTTGCTTTTAAATTAGAATTAGAGTTTTGCCTCGCCTAACAAAATTGTACAAATCGCGGGGCCCTCATAAATGTATATGTAAAATATTTAGATTTCGAGATGTGCCGTTTCTTAGCGAATTTCCCGGCCTTCTCAAAAATGTAAATAAGTAATCGCTCTAGGCGCGTATTTTAATAATTTTACCTTCTTAAATACGGGCGTGCATTTCATGCGGCCCAAATCCAAATCCCAAAATGTTGAATAAGAATGTGTCGAGGATCCGGGTGCATTTCATGTGACGTGATTCGAAACATATTTTTAGGCAACATTCTCTTTCGTAAATAATAATAGTAATAAAAGCGGTAAAGGGATATTAATTTGCATTAAGTATATAACTGTAAAAATCAGATAAATAAGCCGAATATGACAGTTAAGCGACCGTGCTAGAACCACGGAATTCGGGAATGCCTAATACCTTCTCCGGGTTAATAGAATTCCTTATCCGGATTTCTGGTTCGCGGACTGTTAAATAGAGTCATTCTTTTCCTCGATTCGGGATTTAACCGGTGACTTGGGACACCATAAATCTCCCAAGTGGCGACTCTGAAATAATTAAATAAATCCCGTCTCGATTGTCCTTTAATTGGAAAAACTCTTTGCATCCCTTGCGGGTGCGGAAAAAAGAGGTGTGACAGAAATTATACTTATTGAAGAAGTATGTGAATTCCAATGCATCTTCTTCAAATGATTTATCATCTCAAGAAGACAATCAAGCATCTGAGGATGAAAGTGACAATTAGTTTGATAATGTGAATGAAAGTGGTTCTTACCCTGATAATGTGAATGAAAGTGATTATAATTAGGATTGAGATGTTCATTAGACTATTAAGTTTTATATTTGAGATATTTTGCTTTTTGATGAAGGATTATATGTTACTCATATTAAAGTTATGAATTATATTTTTTCTTTGTTATAATTATATTAGACGTGTGTGTAATGATTATGATAATATAGTTGAATTGTAAGAATATAAGCTAAATTAAATAAAAAAAATATTTTAAGAATGTATAGATTACTTGTGAATTTTTATGGGAATATATTCTGAAATGCGTCAATTTATATGGAAATTTACCTGGAAAAAAAATTTTACATGGGAATTTTCTTACCAATATTACATACGGAATTTCCTACAATATATCACTTATGGATTTTCTTGGGGATTTCAAATAATTCTTTTGTTTCATTGAAAATCTTATATGGTGATTTACCTGTAAATTATTAGTTGGGAATTTTTCTGGGATTTTACATGCAAATATTTCATGGGACGTTTCTTGCGAAAATATGCTCCTACGGATTTTACTAAGAATTTTTAAAGGAATTTTCCTGTGGAATATTCTCATAAATATTCAAAAGAAAATCCCTTTCATCCATAGAATTTCAGCTCAAAATTTCCTATGGATTTACTCGAGGAACTTCATGGGGAATTACCTGCGATTTCTTCCAACATAATTTCCCAAGAAAATTCCTTTTGTTTATGAATTTTTACCAAAATACTTTAGCGATTTTTTTTGGTTTGCTTCGCTAATAAATTCGCAAGTAAGTTAAACGGGGATACAAAATCCCCAAGTAGTTAACCTAGGGATATTTTAATTCGCAGTTAATAATTACCTATTAAGGTTTTTCCAACAGATTTATTTTGGTAGGAAATTCTGCAGCAAATCAAATTACATGCGGATATTTTTATATTATCCCTAGAAAAATCCCTTTGTAATCAACACTTTTCTTGTAATGCTTGTAGCCAGGAGGAGCTCGCCCAATACTTGAGGTTTGTGTTGGAGTGGTTGAGGGAAGAGAAACTTTATGACAAGTTCTTTAAGTGTGAGTTTTGGCTCAGTTTAGTGGCGTTCTTGGGGCACGTGGTGTCTAGTGAGGGTATTGAGGTAGATCCGAAGAAGATAGACGCGGTTCTGAGTTGGCTCAGACGGTCCTCAGCTATAGAGATTAGGAGCTTTCTTGGTTTGACTGGTTATTATCGTCGCTTCGTGCAATGTTTCTCATCTATTACATCGCTCTTGATAGAATTGACCCAAAAGGGTGCTCTTTGATAACTAGGGATTCTAGTTTATTTTACACTCCATTTTACTTGAGTTCTGATTAAAAATGTATACAAATAGTCCCAAAGGCTCACATGTTATACTTGTTTGCAGGGTTTGGTCAAGAAAGTGACAAGAGGTCAAAACAATCTCAAAAAAGAGTGAAACCTGCACAAGTACCAAAAACAAGTCAAAGCACAGCAGTAACAGATCCACCGCTACCTCAATCCATTTTATGCGGTCTGCGGTGAGGAGATTCATAGAGGTGCAAATTTTGGAAGCTCAAGCATTGCGACCGCATTCCATTTTGTGCGGATTGCAATAACCTCACCGCGACCGCAATCCATTTTATGTGTTCCACGGAGAAGAGACTTAGAGATCTGGGATTTTAGAAGTTGGAAGACTCCGCGGCTGCATTTCATTTTGTACGGACCGCAATGAAGCCACCGCAACCACAGTGCATTTTTCGCGGTGGCCAAATTTAGAGGCCTAAAAATCAAGCTAAAAATCCTCACCACGGCTGTGGTACATTTTCCCCAGTCTTCGGTACCTCCGAAGGGGTATTTTTGTCCAAAAAATTTGGCCTTGTATAAATAGTTCTTTTTCAAATTTTTAGGGTATCTAACTTTTAGCTAAGCACGTGAAGGCCGTTTTAGACCTATTTTGAGTAATTTTATGGCTAGTTTAACATTGAATCTTTAATTCTTAGCTTGTAAATATATTGTATGGGTTATTCTTTATCTAATTATTTATTTTCTTCCATTATTATGAGTAGCTAGACCCATTATGTAGGGTTGTGGCTCAACCCTAGTGGGGGTATTTGATGAGTCTTATGTTCTTAGGCTTAGATGTTTATGGATGGTTGATATTTGGACTGATTTGTGTTTTCTATGTTGGATTAGTGGTTGCAAACACTAATTCGTGTCTATTTGACTTGAGCTCTTCTTGAGAAAGATAGATTGAGTTTTGGTAATCAGCCCAATAAGGAATTTGGGCGTACTCAAGAGATTGATAACCCGAATTAAATGGTTAAATCTAGAGATAGTAATACCCGACTAAAGCCTACATTGCTTGTATAATTTCAACACCCAATTGATCTTGAAAAATTCAATTAGGGTAAAGTCACTCAAGCTACCGAGAGTTATAAAGTGAGTAGTGTAGTGCATTGGCTATATCGCGATCCCAAACATAACAACTTTGCCTTAGATTTTAGAACCTGTCAAGTATTCACCTAGGGGAAAGTCACTTTCCTAGTGCCTTTTTACATATTAGACAACAGATCATGCCCAACTATGCCTTATAAAAAGGACCAAGCAGAAGTTGCAATATAATCTGAGTATTTAGCCCAGAGTCGAACCCACAAGAATTAACCTATTAATTACTCTCGTTATACTTACAAAATTCTATGTTAACAACTTCCCATAAACTTTGAATAACAATTGAGGATGTTTCTACTAACTAAGACTGGCTACAATTAAGCAAATAAAGACTAACTATGATTAAGTTGTAAAAAAATAAGAGAAGGATCCAAGGTTATGATTTCCCCTCTTGATTGAATTCCTTTCTGTTATGTTTCACATAGATTCGCTTAATTATTTCTAAAATCATGAGCACTCTTATTACCGTAAATCTCTCTCGAGTAATCAAGATAATTTACTAGATACACTTTCCCGAGTTACGCTAGCTGGCTTTGGTTATTACTGCTTACTTTAGATTGCACCCAAGGCTTCGTTATCCCTAATCCTGCCTTTAAACCCTCTGTTATTGATCTCTCATATACTTTGAGAGTGGCTTTGCTCAATAATTACCTAAATATGCACTCTCTCCTAAGTTATGCACACTAAAGGCACAACTAATTGAGGATCCTATCAATTAACTACAACAAGAACGTAGTTGAACAAATAGAGAATAAACTGGGCAAAATATATTAACATAACAAGAATTTCATTCTTAAATATGTTCCATCAAAAACCTAGATTAAGAAATTAGCTACTCATAACAAAACAAGATAAAACTATTAAATTGTTCATAATGTGCAATTGAAATAATAAAGAGCAGATATAAAAACTCAAATGGTTGGTTGCTCTTCTCACACTTGTTCTTGTCTCCTAAATAGTCTAATAAACAAGCTTCATCCTTTTTTGAGCGAGCTTCTTGAGTTTATAATTGTTTGGAATAAGTTATTCCCGATTTACACTTTGGTCCCAAAAGTTCTTGGCAGCTGCACAGTTCACCGCTACCGCGGCAAAATGCTACGCGATCGTGGTGAGGGCCTATCATTCTGCCTCACTTCATTAGCTTACCCCTTTCCAGCCTCGGTCGACCGCGGTCGCAGTGTCTCAAGCCTAGTCCCTTTTTTTTCTTCTTTCTTTCCGCTTGGGTGCTTCTTTATTGGCTTTTTTCCATATTATTGACTCCAAAACACTCTATAGTTCTTCCCAACTTGGATTAATCCTTGCAAAACAAAAAAACACCAATTAGAGCATTTTATTATCATTTAGCCTTTCAAACAACAATAAAACATGGTACATTTAGGGTGTAAATATCGTCTATATAGCCTATTATCAACACCCCACACTTAAATCATTACTAGTGCTCGAGCAATCCGCCATACTTTATCAAAGTTCCTTCTACAAGCTTTTCCCTTAACGTATCACACCAAGAACAACTCACCAAGGTTGCACCGCACAATGAAAAACCTTTGCCTCAAAAGTCAAATCTAACGTGTCGTGCAATATTTGTACTTACTCAAACTACTCTATACATAAGTCAACATTTACCTTTCCTTTGAATCACATGTCGTCACATCACAAAAAAGAGTAGTTCCACAAATAATTTTATTAAGGAAAATTTGGAAATCGATAGACAAAATTCGCTCACTCTAAAAAGGAACACTTACATGCCACAAAGATACACCATAGGCTTGCCTGTAGTGTATTACTCTGCTAATCAAGCCTATTCAGTCTAAAATCAATTAGGACTTCACTTGGTTGTACTGTAGGCTAAGGGATGGGTAGGATATATTTGGATTAGTGACTAACCTCCCTAAGAACATTTAATACAATCACATTAACCTTCAAAATCGTACTTATGTCAACCAGACGTTCCACCACATTTTTATTTATAACATCCCATTTCTTTAGGTGCATTTGTATCAAGCCACCACTTATCAACTACTAGATTTATTCATTCCTTTTTTAAGTGGTGCTTCTTCTCTTACTTTTTCAAAAACTGCACATTTCCTCTATTTCATTGGTTCAACTCAAAAAACCAAACCACCACCCCGCACTTTGGCTATTGCATATTTCAAGGCAATTCAAGTGCTCATGGGAGGTAAAAGGGGTTCAAACAGTTGGTTATTCAAACAATTTGGTAAGGTTCACAATGTGGCCGCCAAAAAAGCAGGCTTATAGGCTCAACATGATGTGTGGATGTACATTCACCTCCTCTGGTTCATCAAGGAAGATGTCTAGCTAGCACCTCCTCAACTCTGCCAAGATGCTTAGGCATTCCATTTGCAAAGCTTGCAGGTCAATATGTACTTCAGGTAACAATTTCTTGGATGCCTTGGCATTATACCAGTCTTCAGCTGGCTTAGAGGCAAACCTAGCGCGATCAAACTAGGCAGCACTAGCTTGACCCCTAACTCTAGAAGAGCTGCCCAGTACACTAGCGGAGGACGTTATGGTGCATCTCTTCCTATAGGGATGCATTGTACATGCCAAACAAATAGAGGCTCCTATCAATAGGGGTTTGAGACGTGTGAACCTAGGGTGGTTACTCAGACTTCACCATCCCCAAGGTCATATTATCCCTTAGAACATCATTGGGGCAATTCCACAAATACCTTGTGAGAAAGGCACTATCCTAACACAATTAGCCCTCATGGATACATCAATTCATCCCCCAAATAAACAATTTTTACTACACCATTTCACCCCACAACAATTAGTTCAACACCACAAGCATACACTTCTCTACAATGTTGTGCACACACCAGTCTACAACATTGTGCACATACCCCATTAAAAAGAACAGGAAAATCAAAAGACAAAAAATATTGACTAAAAATAGTACACAATCAAAACAATGAACTAACATAAAAACTACGACAAAAATAAAAGAGAATAGAGGAAGAAGGCTGCTATACCTGGATGCTGACAATGAGCGAAATGGAGGTTGGGGGAGATGGGTGGAGTTGTGAGAGAAGTGAAGAAGAAGAAAGGAATTAGGAGTTAGGGTTCTTAGAGAGAGAAAGGCGATGAGGAAAATATGGGTGAAATGGGTGTTACTATTATTGGGGGGGGGGGGTTGAAAAGAAAATAAAATAAAAAATAATAAATGTTTACCATGAAAATGGTAACAACAATTAAATTTATAAATAGAATTCTAAAAATACGTGATCTATTCCCGAGCTAGTTTATAAGGGTGACTTATGCAAAAACGTGAAGTATACAGTAAAGATCAAGTTAACAAAAGTAGTGGTCGAACTAGTGTGGGGAACGTTTTTCGGGCATTAACCAAGTCAGTAGGTATCTCGGAGCTAGGCTTCGAACCTATCTCGGGCTTATCGAGGGTAGTCGGGAAGGGCGTAACAAATAAAGTTATAAGTAACTAAGGCCCTATACTATAAATCTTGAGCTAAATGATGCAGAACAAACGAAGAACAATAAAATGTCAAGGCGACCTCGGGGTCGATGAAGCTGATAATTTAGAAGAAAGAAAGAGAGAGAGAGAGAGAGAGAGAGAGAGAGAGAGAGAGAGAGAGAGAGAGAGAGAGAGAGAGAGAGAGAGAGAGAGAGAGATATTATTGCATTTTGGAGAAATAGTGCAACATCAACCCCATACAAGGTGGGGTGAGTCCCCCTTATATAGGCGAGGGGACTCAGTAAAGTACGTGTATATATATATATATATATAGAGATATATTTTACAAGAGTAGAAAGATAGGACGACCTAACGCAAGTCCTCTCAGTAGGATACAGATAGACTCGACCTGCTATGCGTAGCCATGGCTTAAGAGACCTCCTCTCTTATTCTGACCTCGAGCCCTGCTTCCTTCGATTTGGACCTCGATGAGCCCTGATGCCGAGAACTCGATCATGGCCTTCAAGCATAGGGGTCTCGGGGAAGGCTTCCTAAAATGTCTTGATAGCAAAAAATTAAGTCTTCTAATTTTACCGCGTATAGATAGTATCCGCATTTCTCATGACTAAGTTATGGGAAATAATTCTGACACTCGACTCCTCGAGCTCCTTTAGCGATTCTACAATAGCGGTTCAGATTGCGGCGCAATCTTCCATGACAAATGGCGTGTCTCATAGATCTCTGCTCAATGTCCTGTCGTTTCTGCTCCCCGAGGCAAAAATGCTGCCGTCGGTTCTTTTTTTTTGAGGAGGTAGTAATTACACCCTTCGGTCAATATTTTAGAGCATCGATGATCGTGTTGTTTCCCCTTTATAAATGAGGGCATTTTGTGGCATTGCATCTTTTATCTCAACACTTTTGGTAGTATGTTTTACTTCTTCCTTCCCATTATCTTCTTTTGCCTTTGATTATCATGATGGGAGCTTTCTGTCTCAGGACTATTTGGAGGAGATCTTTCGGTTTGTGTCGAGGCCTTCTGTCGGGGTCTTTTTTTATTGAACATAAACATGTTGTTCTGATATTATTGTGGTCCTTGGTACATTGACCGCTGCTGCTACCGTTGGCTCGTGATGGTGATGTGTGGAGAGTTGGTTTCACCTTTGCGTAGATGGCTATTCAGATAATTCACCGCTACTCAAAAGGGGCTTTGGAATATCCACGGCTGCTCACTTTCATACCCCGACTCGACGTGGAACTCCCCCTCGATCTGGGAGCTTGCCCCGCTTGATGCTTAAATAAGTGTATTTGAAGTAGCCGTGCAAGCAGGATCAAGGATTGTTCAGCCTACTGTCTTTCCGAAGCTTCCTTGGCCAAATAGGATCCTCGAGCTTCGGAGAGCTGTGGTGCTTCGTCGTCCCTTCCTACTCCCTGATTGTTCTTCCTCGACCATGTCAAAGTGGACAGCTGAGACAGGGCTTCCGGGGGCGATCCTAAGAAAACATCCTTCGAGGGTAGAGTAGGTTTTAGGCCCTTTCCTCATGTATTCTCTTTTGTTGTATTTGTGTTGGGAACCGTTTGTAGGCTTTTGTACTTTGTATGTGATGACCCTCCAGGTCTTTGTAATCGAACGTTGTGACCCCTCAAGGGCTTTTGAACTTGAAAACTTTATAAATGAGAAATGAACTTTGTTGACCTCTGCTTTTGAATTTGCTCTATTTCCTTATGTTTTCATGCTCTCGGGGCTTTTCAAATGTATTCCTTTGTGTTGCTGATCACTGATATTAATTTTGGATGCGAGTGATTAATTTGATCTCTTGCAGATTGACATGGTCTCATTTTGGTCTCATTGTCGTCCTTCGAGAAAACTCTAGGTCAACCTGACAGATTGGTGCTTTCAAGAGTCTCCCGGGTTATTTGGAGATTGCACATTGAATTTCGGGGCATACAGGGGTACTGCCTCAAATGTATGTCATCTTTGAGTTCCCAGAGCCCTAATTGATCTGGGTGTAGACGGTCCTTTTGGCCGCATGAGATAGACTTTTTATTCCTCTTTGGCGCTTGTTTGCTTTTACATCCTTCGAAATTTTGAACGCCTTCTTTTGCTTATGAGCCATTGTAGCTAGCGGTGTTAGCTTGTTATGGTCCCCGGCTGATTGGCAAGGCTCTCCCCCCGCTTTTTTTTGTCGTACTTTGGCCTAATGGGGAACCAACTGGATAAGCTTGAGCTGTCGGGGCCTGCCGATTCATTTAGAGATCTTGTATCAAATTCTGGGGACTTTGGGAATGATACCTCGGATGAAGGTCATCCTTGGGTGCATCGGTGGGCCTTGTTGCTCTTGATATGGATGATTCTTTTAGAGAGTGCAAGGTTGGCTTCCGTTTTAAAAGCTTGCCTATGTTTGGGCTGCTTTAGTGGGGCCTCGTGGAGTTTTGGAGATTGGAGCTCCCGGAGTTTGCTTTTCTGAAGAGGGAATCGCAATCCCGGGCACACGCCCTGCTTGTCTCGAGCATGGAGATAATTCACGTGGTCCGCCAAGCTTAGTTTTCTGTTAGGGAATGTTTCCTGAGTCGGGCATCGACGGGTTGATTCGTATCGATGCCATTGGCTTCTTAGAGCTTACATCTGGCAGTTGACTCGTCGTTTCCTCTTGCATATAAGAGGGATGGCTTCGTCCCTTTTATGAGACTTTACTATTTTTGGGTAGCTGTTCTTTTATTTTGGCATAGGGCTCCCTATCTTTTCAAAGTGCGAGAAGCGTCTGTGCTTCTTTACTTCATTTTGTTAGTTCTGCTTCAGCCATAGTCACTACCTTGGATATGGGGCAAGGGGTGGAGAATGTTATTTCCGGTGCTAGAGAGTCGAAGAATTTTGTTCTGGAGTCAGCATCCTTGGTAAGAGAGGAACACCTGGAGATGGCGAGGCGATACTACGGGTGGAGCAAGGGGATGACCCTGTATGTGCTTTCCCTAAGTGAAGGCATTGCAGACTCTTCTGATGGGTTCTTGAACGTGTACCTATACCCGTTTGCATTTGTCCCTCTTGATAAGTTCTTGAATTTTTTTTGCTTGAAGTATCATGTTACAATGGCATAGATTCATCCATCTATTTGGCGAACGGTGCTGATCTTGAATTCACGCTCGACCATCTCATTAGGCTATATCGGCGTTTCCCTCATCGAGGAGATAACCTTGATGGGTCGCTCCCCCACGCCCTTCGTTGTTGATGATGAAGGTGGAGATCGAGACTGGGCCAGTTGGTTTGTCCGAGTCAGGAAGACCGATATTGTTCCTGTGGAGTTTCTGCCATTCCCTGAAGGGTGGAATCACACACGTAAGTGAGGCGCTTTGCCGCTCCTTTATATTTTGTTCATGGTAAAAATCGACCGAGTAATAAGTGTTTTTATCTTGTTGCAGCAACTTCATGGATGTCGGACCAAGTTCATGATTTTCCCGGCTAGGTTCGGCGACTGGTGACCCATTCGTCTTGCGACGAACGCAGGTGGAGAGCCATGTCTCGCATCAGGTGGGTAGTGTACCATCAGGGTACATGTGTATGTTTCTTTTCTCCCGCTGATGCATACTCGAGGTGACATTTTCCCATGCCCTTTATGCTGGATTCACCATTTTTTGTAAATATCGGGTGGTTTCTCGAGGTGAGGCAAGGAAGCACTTTCCTGAAGAAGAGTTGGAGTCATCGGCCTCTAAGCTGAGAGACGGTATCAGCAAGAAGGTCTGGGACCCATCATGCAAAGGAGCTTTTAGTGGCACTGGCCGTGCAAGTACTTTTGAAGGTGGGGCATCGCTCGATTCGATTGTTTCCAGGGTACATATTTCTTGGCAAGCGCCTCCCTTAAGTGAGGATGTTATGTCCGTGGCCGGTTCTTCCGGTGTTACAGGAGCAGTACCTTCAAGAGCGTGTTCTGATCTGGAGGAAATTTGCCATCTTCACTTTTGCGGCGAGTTAGTGCATATTTCTTTCATATCCAACACCTTCCTCCTCTTATTGAATATTTCCTACGCATGCCTATGATAGGCTTAAGAACGAGTTGTCTCGTCAAAAGGCCATGTTCTAGAGGATTCAGGATGAGGGAGAATTTCTTAGGCTCCTTTGCAAGGAGAAGGAAGCTGAGCTGCAGCATTGGCGATATGAGGCGTATCGGAGCTTAAATTATGAGAGCTATTTGATGGAGCAGGTAACTTTCTTTATTGTGTTCTTTGTTTCTTTTTAATTTTAAGGCTAACTTCTTCTTATCATATTAGGTGCAGAAAAGAACAGAGGCCTTGGAGTACCTTAAAGGTAATGTGAACCGTGTCAAGGCAGCTTGTGAGGAACTAAGGGGCTAAGTGCTGGCTCAAGCCTTGGAGAAGATGAGTGCCTCAGCCAAGATCCCTACCTTCGAGGGTTAGCTTAAGAGAATGGAGTACGATCTCTCAAAGATCTGGGCCGAAATAATTGATGTCCGGTGGAAGCGACATAAAGCCAAACCAGGACGGATTGCGAAATGGCAATTTGCATAAACAAGGTTGCTGACGCTCAATCTCAGTTGAAGCAAGCCCTTGATCGTGAGAAAAGGATCGAGGAATAAGTTCGTTGCCGATCTTGGAGAGAGGTGCTCAAGAAAGTTAGAGCTAGAGGCTTTATTCTCTCAGAGGAATTGGCTCAAGCAAAGGTGGATAAGGGCGACGCTCGGTCACTTCTCATGGACGTTATAGAGGGTGATCTTGATGGGTTGTAGTCTTTTGGCAGAACATACAAGTCCTATAATTCTGTAACCTGGTTTCCAACGTGCGTAGGGCATTCCTGTAGATGGAGAATGTTTTTTCTACATGTAACATAAGAGGACATTTTAAAGTATTATCCCCTTTGTACCTTTTTTCTATCGTTGCTCTCGATCGCGTGGACCCGTTTTTGGAATTGGTCCTTGAGTCATGCTATGGTTCAAGCTCTAATTGGCCTTCCAACTTTTTCATACCTGCATGGGCAGAGGGTGATGACGCTTTGTGCCCCTAGGTTGAAGTGATTTTGTGGGCGCGCAGCCTAGAGACTTGTTTTGGCCATTGATAGCGTCGTTTAGGCTATGTTTTTAGGCATATTATGATCGAATTTCCATCGGGTTCAGTCTCCGAGTCGGGATCTTGACTCAAGCTTATCATACCCTCAATCCCATTTAGGCAGGTGATAATGACTTTCATTTTCTGCCCCCAGGCATTTGGCAATTTTTCGGGTCCAGTCTCAAAGTGGCATTGCGATTCGAGCTATAATTGACCCTTTGGTCTTTCCGGAGGTTCCGGTTGGAGAAATCAGCATTGATGTCATGCTCTAGCCAATTCCGGTTGGAGAAGTCAAAATCGCCTTTGCTTGAGCCAATTCCTCAAGGGAGTATTATGATTTTTGGGTATATCATTTGGGTTCTCGGCCAGCGATGGTGGCCTTTCTGTTGCTTGGTCATTGAGACCTTTTAGTACGAGGTCTGGAGGTATGTTTAGCTGGTGACAATGGAACTTATGATGTTTGGTCATAGAGAACATTTGATGTGAGGCCCAGATTCTTTGCTTAGCCGGCGACAATATCACTTACACTATTCGGTCGCATGGACCTTTTAATGTGAGGCCTGGAGGCTTTGCTTAGGTTAAATGTTTTGGATCCGATCTCCAAATTGGGTCACCGTTCAAGTTCACTTTAATCCTCAAATTGTCAATTTTCAAGCTGGCAACAATGGCTCTTACGCTGTATGGTTGTAGAGACCTTTTGATGTGAGGACTGGAGGCTTTGCTTAGCTGGCGACAATGGCACTTACGCTGATTGGTATGAGCCTCGGAGGGGTCTTATTGATTAATTTGCCTGACCCGTCGTTGGATCTAAAAGAACCTCGATTTCAAGTCGTAGTCAGTGATGTTTTGAGCACCTCGGAAGGTTCATAGCTCATAGGTCAAGTAGATCGATGCTTTTGCAATTTTGGAGCCGATGTGGTAGGGATTCCATTTTTGCCTATTGAGGGAACCCTATGTTTAACCGGTTCTTTCTAAAGTAGATTCAGAGGATTTTTAGCAACAGTTGGGCGTCCCGAGTCATATTTTTTGGGCTTTAGCAGTCATTTCGACCGAAGTCGTGTGCATTTGGCCGGGGCCATTTTTGATCCCGAGAAGTAGTTTTAGATGTTTACGCCGAGGGTATGCCCTTTATGGATTCTTACACATGCCACGTATAGCCTGAACCGTGGGATTTTTCATGCCTGTTAAGGTCTAACATTTTTCCATGCCTGTTGAGGTCTTACAGTCCATTGAGAATAGATCTGGTTTTGCGGAGGCTACCCGTTAGGGTCTTACAACTTTAGATTTTCTAGTGCATGATGATTGGTGACAGTCTTCGAATCATCGAGTTTGCTTGAGGACAACTTCTCGTGAGCACGGAGTTGTTTTCCTTGGGCTTGGTGAGCCCCGAGTTTCGACCCTACGATCATGAAAGTTGTCAAATTGCTCATGTTGAGTCTTCGAGTATATAAGATCAGTTTTGGCTTGAATACCGCCTTTTGTAGACTTGGAGCCATATCAGGAGGGCTTCATGAGCCCGGAGTCCTGACCCTGGTGTTGTAGGGGTGCTTTTAAGTCTCCGAGTGTTTCGGGACGCATTTGATGGAGAGGTTTTTCGCTGAGGATAAGCCAAAATATTTGTCTTTGAGGCGTCGAATGCTTAAAAAATATTATTTATTGCCTGGCGAAAATATAAGTTGTAAATACATGTTGTCTCATCGATGAGAGTCCGGTCCACATGGGTGTGACTTCCCTGATTATCCGATGTGCTTGTACGATTCCATATTGGAAAATTTCCAGAGAGAGAGAGAGAGATCATGGACATGTTAGGTCCCTTCCCCGGGTATATGCAGTTCTGCTAATAATCTCGTTAGTGGATCCTTCTTCCTGTTAGAAATTCGATCGAGGAAAGAATGCTCGGCGAGCCTTATGAGCACGTGATTTTTGCCCCAAGTAATTAAATTCCAAAATATATAAATAATAATACAAAAATGATTTTTTTTGCAATTGTTTGATTTGTGTGAAATACTAGTGTTTGTTTGGAAATAAAATTGAAATGAAAATACAAAAAGGAATTAATTAGAAACTATCACAAAAATTGTAGAACAAATGCTAGGAATTAGAAAATTAAGCAAAAAATACAAAACAAATATAGGAAAATCAAGGAAAAATACAAAACAAAATGGAAAAAATACAGGAAATATATCAGTTGTAAAATAAATACAAAGGAAAAAAATACAAAATACGAAAAGAAAATACATAAAATTACAAAATACAAGTATAGCATTAATTTCGGCCAAATGCCTGTAATACACAGCCCAAAAACCTTTACACAGACCTGGCCCAAATCATTTAGCCCGGTCTGCCCAACTACTAACCAAATGATACCGTATCAACCAAATGAACCGGAGCCGTTGATTGCAACTGATCAACGGACCTGGTGAGGCGGTCCCCTCACAAATGAAACGACATCGTCCAATGAAATTGATCCCAACCGTTCATTATAGATAATCATACGGATAAGGTTGATGAGCCAATTAATTGAAACGACGTAGAATTGAGTAATTAATCTCAGCCATCCATCTTCTTAATCTAACGGACACAATGAAATCCCTCATTAATCTACACGACACCGTTTTGAGGTTAAGGAATCCTAGCCGTTCATCTCACCAAATCCAACGGCTAGGAATTAAAAACACACATTTGATATATATTATATACCCTCCCCGTCCAAACCCTTCATTATACACACACATATTATCATGTTCAAACCCTAGCCGCCCTAAGTCACCTTCTTCCTCTCCCCACCGTCTCCCATGGAGACCACCGGAGGTCACCCCAGACCTCCGTCTCCGGTCTATGACAACCCCTAAATACCCCTCCTCACCTTCAAAAAACCATAAAACACCATTAACCCCGACCAAAAAACCAACAGTCCCCCAGTATTGAAAATCAGGTCGCCGGAACCCTAGCCGGCGACCACCCAAGTTATGAACCAAGGTCCCAAAATAACACCCCTTGACCAGTTTAAGGCGATCTACCACCCTATCTAGGTGGTTTCCCTCGAATAAGCCCCAAACCCATCGAATATTCGAAAAACACTCACCGGAACCCTATTCCGGCGATTACCAAAAACCACCCCACTCCCAAAAACCTTACCCCATGTCTCCAGACCCCCTCTCATACACTCAAATCAAAACTCAAAGCCCCGTTCAGAAGATCTAGTACTCAGAAGACTGACAGCCTTCGAAACTTTGAAAAAATCAAGAAAAATGAAAAGAACAAAGAAGAAAGAAAGAACGAAGAGGAAAAAGAAAAGGAAAAGGGCATGAAAAGGCTAAGTACCCCTCCCACCCTTGTTTTCATTCTGAAACTTGCTTCTTTACATGCCTATCATGCTTGTCTGAAACTGTTTCTATGCATATCTAAAATATGAATCTATCTCTGCTTTTAATTCATACTTGTTCATGCAAGCGCTGAATCTCATACATGCCTGAAATTATCTAAGTGTTCTTAGGGTTCTGATATTAACTACTCATGAATCATGTGCTAATTAGCCAGTTTATGTGATTGTTCAGTATATTCTGTCTCGATTGGGTTTTAGTTAGGTGGAATTCAACCATTATCAAACTTTTCCTCTGAGTTCTGATTAGTTGAAAGTTAATTCGTGTTTAAGGTTATATCTGCAAAACAACATGAATCTGGCTATATTTGTAACTTGATTTGTATGTTAGTTCATTCAAAATCTTTGAGTGCTTATGTATACTTAGGCCATATGTATAAATATTTTGTGGCTATGTTTGTGAATTAAGTATGGGTTTTGATTAATGGTTATGTTCTGATTAGTGGCTATGTTCTGATTTGTGGTTGTGTTCTGATTTATGGCTATTTGTAAAAGTGGTTAAAATTGAAAAGGCTTTAGTCTGAAATTGATTAAGTCTTAAAAGACATGTCTGATTAGTGGCTATTTGTTAAATACATGCTACCCTAGTCCTGCCAGATCTAAGGCAGGTCGAGTAGTAATAATCAAAATGAAGGGGTAAAATGGGAAGGGTAAATGGCATTATTGTGGATTAAGAGCCTATAAGGATAAAAATGACTTTAGTGCTTGGTATTTCTGAAATTACTTGAATAAAAAGGGGTATACTAGGTAGATTTAAAAGGTATTTGTGTAATAAACCTTAGCAAGTGTGGTAATTGGGTAAAACCTGCCTAATAGAACCCAATAGAACTGCCCAGAACCTTCTAGCAGGGGTTCTAGGGCATTTCGATACAATTTTAATGGACTATACTGTAATTAATTGAAACGAATAAGGGGAGGGAAATAGAATTAAATTATTTGAAACTCCCCCCAAAATGCCTCTATAAATAGGCTTCTATAAGCCTGAAAAAGGGGTTACACAGGGGTTCCAGATTTTCAAATTTACAAAGGAGTTCGAATTTTTGATAGTTAAAAAGAGGCTGGTTCCATCTTTGATAATTGAAAGAGAGATTCAGCTGATATTATTTGTCTACTTAATCTTCAATTCGAGAATTTTTATTTTGGGATCTTTGGCTGGTGTTTCTCTACTGTTTTGTCCTCACTAGCTTGGATTTTGATTTTTCTCTAAGTTAATTGCTATTTGTTCTTCGAGCTTGGGAACTGCCGTGCTGTTCATCTATTGTTTGCTGGTGTCTCTCTGCTGTTATCATTGCTGACTGCTTCTGTTCTTCATCTCCTTAGAACTCACTGGTTCATTTTCGTTGATCAGGTACACATCTGTTTCCTGGAGATGTAATTGAGATTTGTGATGAAGAAATGAAGCTTAGTTAATCTATGATGAAGCTATTGTTGTTTCTTGTTTTTAGCTGTAGTTGTATTTCATAGAAGCCATTGTAATTCGTTAGGGGGTTGTAATAATTAACAACCATATGACTTCGATTTAGATTAGAGTAGAGTAGTTAATGTAGTAGGTAAACATAGTTAATAGTCTATCACTTAATCCAAAACTAGAATAGGCTAAAATGAAGTTAATACACTTAGGTAAATAAAAATACAATTTTGAAACTGGACATATAAACTGATAATTAGTTACTCTTGTTAATTAAACCCTGAATCTTAATCAATTTAATCTAAAAGAAAATAAGCAGTTTATAAGTTTAAATTTATTATCGCCTAGCTTTACTTAAAAGTGACTTAGATACAGAATTATTGTAGATTTCTGTGGTTGTTAATAACTCAAGAATGTTTAGGTAGTATTACAACTCTGTTTCCCTTTAGTTTAAAAAAAATGAAGTGACAAAAAGTAAGTTCTGCAACTAGAATCATGATAACCACTTAAAATCAGAACCCGTCATATAGTAAAATAATACTTATACAATTATGGTGTTTAGTTGATTGTTAGATACTGAAACTAGTAACGACTGACATGTAATTTGGTACCTTATTTTTAGAATAATATAATTTTACTGATTTTCTCTACATTTGTTCAAATACCGTTAGCTTGTTCTTTCTTTCGCTTTCAAAGTCTGGGCCCAATCCTGAGTATAGGCCCAGGTCTGATTCACCAGATGTTCGCACTAACAAGTAGAGACACTAGTGCACGTTGGGCTTCTGAAGCCCAAATGTCCTTAATAATGGACTGCTAAGGCAGTCTGAAGTCCAGGCCCTAATAGTAAATAATGGCCTGGACTCCAAACATTATAACTTTGAAAAATACCAAAAAACAGATGCATATTAGGAAGAAAAAACAAAAATAGAAAATATATAGGATTGAGCCTTAAAATAAGGGATGAGCCTCGTTCCGAAGATGAAAATACATGGGGCCCCAAAGGATTTCAATGTAAAAAATGCTAGACTTGGAAAGACCATTTAGCGAATTTCATGGTCCTTCCCAAAGATAATAAAGACGTAGACATTATTGGCACGACAATAAAAATTACATTCCTAATCCGGGTGTACATTTTATGTGACCCAAATCTCAAATCTCGGCGAAGCAAAAATGCACTAAAGTCACAGGCGTACTGGTTGCGGTGTGACTCAAAATGCGTTTTAGTGACATCGCAAGTCCTAAAAATAACAAAGTGGAACATTAATAACATTGAAAAATCAGAGCATATAAGTAAATTAGATAAAAATAAATACGACAGTTGAGCGATCGTGCTAGAACCACGGAATCCGGGAGTGCCTAACACCTTCTCCCGGGTTAACAGAATTCCTTATCCGGATTTTTAGTTTTGCGGACTGTTAGATAGAGTCATAATTTCCTCGGTTCGGGATTAAATCGATGACTTGGGATACCATTATTTTCCCAAGTGGCCACTCTAAAAATTAATAAAAATCCCATTTCGAATGTCCTTTAATTGGAAAAACTCCTTCCCTATTATTATTATATCCCTTCCCAGGGTGTAATCGTAAATAGTTGGGATGTAAATAAAAAGGAGATGTGACAGGACCCGTGGTGACCGCGGATCCTCAAGCGGGGTCCAGAGCTACTCAATGCCTTAGCTGTCTGGCTGTGTAAAGATTAGCAACAAGAGAAGAAAGGAAAGTAATAAAAGGAAGCTGCATTCCGGGGAGTAAGCTCCGTGGTAGTCGTATTCCTTGTCTGGCCAGGCCTGGTCGAGGACATGATTTTCCTAACCTTTTGACATCATTTGAGGGAAACGACGGTCATTGGAATAAGGCGAGTCTCCTTCTTTCGCATGTAGCTAGATGCTTCGACTCTGCATCTGTCACGAGGTTTTACACCTTTGGAGGAGGAGAGCCGTACGTCCCGAGCGATGTATTCGATGTTGTGTATACAAAGTATCTACGCCCTACGTCGCTTGACGTATTAGCTTGAGCTCGGGCGGGTCATGAAGGGGGGCAATTTGGTCATTGTGGCAATAACAATTGGGGACATATCAGTGGTCCGACCCAAGAACGACATTAATTCAGATTGTCCAATTGGATTTGGCCCGAATCGTCAGTATAACTTTGGCTAATACACCTCTACTCATAAATGTATGTTTTATTTAAAATGAGCTTGAATGAAAGAAGGTATTACCAATACGTTAATGTAATGCCGAGATGGAATCTCAGCATCCCTCGAGCAAGATGGTGTCCTTGGGGAGTATTCCCTAGGACCATCCCTTTCTGGTGATGGGCACTTATATTCTATGTTCTACGGATCTTAGCAGGGTGACACCATCCTTTAACAGTTGTGACAATATGTCGCAGCTTGCAAGTTTTGTTTAGTTCGATTTCCCCTCGTCCGTTGAGCTGGATCTGGGTTTGGTTTCTTGGCAATGCTTTGTGGTTACCTTTGTTGAATGGTGTAGTTGTTGCTCTTTTGGGTCTATAACTCCGAGAATTTTGTGATTCTCGTGGTGGGCCACAGTTTCCTTTGAGGTTTTTTGGTTGAATAGATCTGAGCCACCCAGAGTTCCTGACTTCAGTTATGGTGACCACTATGGTTGGAACTCCAATGTTGAAGTTGAGCTCTATGGGGCGAGGTTTCCTTGCCGGTTGCGTCTTGTTGAATGTGTCAACATTGGAGGTTCCTCGAAGGTGTCTTCTTCGGGCTACTTCCTTGTTGTTGCGGGATGCGATGTACCTCGAATCATTTTTTTTGTTCGTGTCGTGTGGATGATGGCTTCATTCATTCAGCGTGTGCTTCTTTGTTGGGAATCTGCCTGGATAAGCCAACCTCGAGAAGGTTTTTCGAGGTTGTCCACGACTTTGACTTGGCTCTGGTATTGGTTGATGATATCCGACCAAGCCTCGACTTGATATTTGACTAAGCTTCGCTTGAACTGCTCAGGAGTCATCGAGTATAATTTGTTTGGGTTTTGGGTGAAGGTCCGTGTTGCCCCACTTTTTGGGACCAAGAGCAGTCTCGTTTGTCTTGTCGGAGAGCCGGGTGTGGCTTTCCGTGATACTTTATTTCTTCTTCTCCCGACCATCTATGTACTTGGCTCTTCTGGCATTATTTTGATGGCATTGGCGTGTGCTTCAATGGATCGCGCTAGTATGGTGAGCGGGTCTCCAAGATTAGATGTCGAATAATGGTGATGCATCATAGTTTCTCTCGAGGGAGTTTTTTTAAATCTTCTTGTCAAGACGGGACCGATTTCTCCATTTTGGAGGTCACCATTCCTTTACAGGCTTGCGTAAGTTGTAGTGCACCTGTGAGGACTTGGGGTCCTGACTCCCAGGGAATTTCATTGTTTCTGGCTTTAACAAAATGAGCCCCGGGATCGTATCTCCGAGAGACAGTTGCTTTAGTAGTCTCCGCGAGTGTGAGTCAATCTTTATGTTAATGTCTTCCAGCATCCTTACTGCCACAGGATAGGTTGTTAGCTAATTATTGCCTGATATCTTTGGTACTTAATCGAAGTGAGGATTGGGTTTTTCCACGCCGAGAGTCGTTGAGCGGCTTTTGTAGATGAGATATAGCCAAATGTTGTTCCTGCAACATTTCAAAAATAATATGAAGATTAACTTCCCGTACTACCAGGGCTGGGGTTTTTCGAGCTTCCTATTAGTTAGCGTGTTGCGTGCCACCATCGGTGCATGAAACTTCATAACCCCGTTATGCGTTGTATCGATACACGTTCGCTTGAACTGATCTAGGTGCATTATCAAGGTCCTACGGTGTTGCACCAGTCGTTATAACGATCATACTGTCCTCTTTGCATCTTTTGGGGTTGTCGTCCTCGATTTCCCTTATCGAGTTGATCATTAACCTAAAATCAAAAGATTTTGGGCAAGAAATAGTGTAAAAGATATCGTGCGTTTAAGTGACGAAACTACAAGAGAATAATCACTATTATTTTTAGCCCCACGCTGGGCGCCAAACCTTTTACCATGAAAATGGTAACACCAATTAATTTTGTAAATGGAATTCTAAAAATACACGATCTATTCCTGAACTAGTTTATAAGGGTCATAAGTGCTAAAATGTGAAGTAAACAGTAAAGATCGAGTTAACGAAAGTAGTGGTCGAACCAGTGGGGGGAACATTTTCCAGGAGTAAAGCACGCTAGTAGGTACCTCGGAATTAGGCCTCGAACCTATCTTGGGCTTATCGAGGATAGTCGGGAAGGGGGTAACAGATAAAGTTATTAGTAAGTAAGGCTCTATACTATCAATCTTGAGCTAAATGATGAAGAACAAACGAAGAACAATAAAATATTAAGGCAACCTCGGGGTCGATGAAGACTGATAATTTAGAAGAGAGAGAGATAGAGAGAGAAAGAGAGAGAGAAATGGAGCAACATCAGCCCCTTACAAGGTGGGGTGAGTCCCCCTTATATAAGCGAGGGGACTCGGTAAATTACGTATGTATATATATATATATATATATATATATATATATATATATATATATATCTTGTACAAGAGTAGAAAGATGGGACGACCCCTCTTAGTAGGCTACAGATAGACTGGACCTATCAGGTGTAGCCATGTGCTTAGAAGACCTCTTCTCTTATCCTAACCTCAGGCCCTGCTTCCTTTGATTCGGACCTCGATGAGCTCTGAGTTCGAGAACTTGATCATGGCCTTCCACCCTCGGAGCCTCGGGGAAGGCTTCCAAAAATGTCTTGATAGCAAAAAATCTAGTTTTCTGATTTTACCGCATACAATAATTAAATAACAAACTGAAATTAAACTTACCCGGGCGATGGAAGGTTGCAAATTACCGTGGTCTACCGCGGTGGTATATAGAATTCAAGGTGGAATATTCTTGTTCCACCGCGGGTTATGATGGGTCGAGCAAACTCGAGGCAGACTACTCGTCATTGATCGTGGTCGATGTGCGAGAATATTCTTTTATTTTTGTTTTTTAGAAGGTTAAATAAGAAAACAAAAACAACACATTCACGGGTTGCCTCCCACGCAGCGACTGAGGGCATTTATAGTTCGCTCGGCCTCTGAGGTAGGTTCCGTTAGGTGGATCTTTGTCACTTCTTTTGGTTCCTTCAGGCCTACATATAGCTTCAATCTCTGCCCATTGACTCTAAATATGTGAGAGTCTTTCTCTGAGGCAATCTCAACATCCCATGAAGGGAATACTTCGACAACTCAAAATGGACAAGACCACGTCACATGAGCTTACCCGGGAATAACCTTAATCTTGAGTTAAAGAGGAATACCTTGTCCCCATGGTTGAAATGTCGCTCAACAATATTCTAGTCGTGCAACATCTTCATTCTTTCCTTATACAACCTTGTGCTCTCAAAAGAGAGATATTAGAATTCCTCAAGTTCATGCAATTTAGTGATTCTCGTTGTGCCCGTAGCCTCAATGTCTAGGTTCAGCTATTTCAGTGCCTGCCAAGCTTTATGTTCAAGTTTCACCGGCAAGTGGAAGGCCTTCCCGAACTCCAAATTATATGGTGACATGCCAATTGGTGTTTTAAAAGTAGTTCTATAATCCAAGAGTGCATCATCTAGCTTTTTGCCCAATAAGTTCTTTTGGTGTTTACCGTCTTGGTCAATACACTCTTTATCTTTCTATTAGACACTTCCACCTGTCCACTGGTCTGTTGATGTGTTGATACCTTGTGGTGTACATCATACTTTTCTAGCAACTTCTCGAATGCTTGATTACAGAAATGGGTGCCTCCGTCACTGATAATAGCTCTCGGGGTCCCAAAACAAGTGAATATATACTTTTTCAAAAACCCACCACAGTCTTGCATCATTAATGAGAAATACTCAAATTTCTACCCATTTGGAGGTGTAATTTATAGCAACAAGTATGTACGTATTTCTAAATGAACTGACGAAGGGTTCCATGAAGTCAATGCCCCAGAAATTAAACACTTCAACCTCTTGAATTAGGTTCATCGGCATCTTATGATGATTTGACATGATCCCTGTTCGCGGGCAATCATTATAGCCCTTTACCGATTGATGTGTACCCTTAAATACTATTGGCCAAAAAAACCGGCCTCGAGCACTTTTGCCGCTACCTTGACTCCTCCAAAATGCCCTCCATACGTTGATGCGTGACATGCCTGCAAAATAGAAGTTTGTTCTATCTCGGGGAAACACATCGGATCATATTGTCAAGACATATTCGAAACAAATAAGGTTCATCCCAATAATATACACGGTAGTCACGATAGAACTTTTTCTTTTTTACCGAGGAAAGGTCATAGGGAACTATACTGCTTTCCAGGTAATTTGCAAAGTCTGCATACCATGGCATTTCCTCAAGACTTGTAGCAAGCAGTTGCTTGTCTAGAAAGGTTTCGAGAATGTCCTCAACCCCTACTAAATCTTTAGCTCCCTTAAGTCATGATAGATGGTAAGTGACTTGGTTCTCTATGCCCTTAATGTCACGAATTAAGAGTTCGAACTCTTGCAGTAACAACACCCAAAGAATCAGGCACGATTTAGACTCGTTCTTCACAATCAAGTACCTGAGAGCTGTATGATCAGTGTATACAATTACCTTAGAGCCAATCTGGTATGATCTGAACTTGTCGAAAGCAAACACCACAGCCAACATCTCATTCTCAATCACAGTGTAATTTAGCTGGGCTCCACTCAGCGTTCTACTAGCATAGTAGATTGGATGCATTAGATTGTATTTTCGCTGTCCCAGCAATGCCCCCACTACATAGTCACTAGCGTCACACATGAGTTTGAATGGTTTCTCCCAGTTGGGGGAAATATTGATGGGTGTTGTGACCAGCCTCTCTTTCACCTTCTCGAATGCTACCCTGCAATCTTCAGAAAATAAGAAGGGGTGATTTTTCTTTGTCTTCCAGCTACTTTATCGCCTACTTTTATTTCACATTTCTATAAAATATATACACGAATCACTTCGGGATTATAACTAGAACCACCCCTTTTCTAGATCCACCTCACTTCAATAACCCGACTCTTGCCACCTATAGGTAGTTTTAGACAAGTTTCTTTTGAAGTAGATACCTGAATACCAAGTATAGCTCGTAACAATCTTTTTCTTCCGGGGCATACGGCTATTCTTTCATGACCTGGGGTGTTAATTTACCTACTAAAATATCACCTATCTCTACCCAAGATCCCAGTATCACAATTCCATTTTTGTCTAAATTTCGGAGTAAAATGGGCTTCTAAATGCGGTATTTCATTAGTTACTTTTCCAGGGCCTTGGCTTGTCACGTGATTCTAAATTTCATATTTCTGTATATGAAAAGAAGTATAAATATATTCATATACCAAATGCTTTCTAATAAGTACTGCATCTTTAAAATTGTAACACTCCCACGGCATATAAGGTACTAATACATTTTCCCCAAAGCAAGTTCTCCACTAACGAGGGTTCGAAATATTTGAAACGTCTATTTTAAATCTCTGGTAGAAACCGGCATGCCCGAGGAAGCTCTTGATTGCCTTGACTGAAGTTGGAGGTGGCAACTTTGCTATCACGTCAATCTTAGCGTGATCCACCTTGATTTCTTTACTTGATACCCGGTGTCCCAAGACTATGCCCTCTTGTATCATGAAATGACACCTCTCCCAATTAAGAACTAGGTTAGTCCCAATACACCGTTTCAACACACAGGTCAGTTTTATAAGGCATTCAACGAATGTGTTTCCCACCACTAAGAAATCATCCATAAATACATCCATTATGTCGTATACCATGTTAGTAAATATGGCCATTATGCACCATTGGAATGTGGCGGGTGCATTGAATAGGCCAAATGGCATCCTTTGAAAAGCATAAATGCCATATGGGCAAGTGAAAAAGGTCTTCTCTCTGTCCTCTAGTGCAATGGATATTTGATTGTACCCTGAGTACCCATCTAGAAAATAGAAATGAGACATCTCTGCCAATCTGTCTACCATCTGATCAATGAAGGGAAGTGGGAAGTGGTCTTTCGGGGAGGTCAGATTTAACTTTTCGTAGTCCATGCAAATTCTCCAACTCATTGTTATCATTTTTTACTACCGTCATGCCACCCTTCTGAGGCATACATTGCACCGGGCTAACCTAGTTACTATCACAGATTGGGAAAATGATTCCCGCATCCAACCACTTTATCACTTCTTTCTTCACCACTTCCTTCATGTTGGGTTCAGCCTTCTTTGGTGTTCCCTGGAAGGTTTGTGTCCCTCTTCCAACAGAGTTTTATGCATACAATAGGTTGGGATGATCCCCTTAATGTCTGACATGGTCCACCGAATGACAGTCTTACACTCCTTGAGTACCTACAAAAGTTGTTGTGCCTGCACATCTAACAAACTAGATGAGATAATAACAGGTAATGTGGAGTTAGGTCCAGGGAACTCAAACCTCAGATGGGCGGGCAGTGGCTTCGATTCCAGCTTTAATGCTTCTTCAATAGATGGCTTGGCTAGATGAGTTTCTTTATTTTCTAAGTACAGGGGCTCGAGTTCAAGATTTCTATCCTAGAACCCTCTGACTTATAAAGACAACACCCATTCTAATAGTTCTTCCCCATTCACCTCATCTAAATTTTCCAGACATTCAGCAAGCGGATCCTCAATAGTCAGCATCTTGTCATCAGCTTCTATGATTACATCCATAGCATCAATAAGCGAACAATTGGCAATTCACTTGGTCACCTAATAGATTTCTGTACATTGAATATTATCTCTTCATCGTTCAACCTCATCTTGAGCTCCCCAGTCCCACAATCAATGAGAACTCTCCCAGTGGCCCAAAACGGCCTTCCCAAAATTATGGGAATCTCTTCATCCACCTTGCAATCTAGAATCACAAAATCTGCAGGGAACACAAATTTCCCTACCTGAATCAACACATCATCCAAGATACTAGAGGGTTTTTTCATGGCCCTGTCTGCTAGCTGTAACAACATCAAAGTGGTTCTAGCTCTTCCAATCCCCAACCTCTTATTGATCGCCAGGGGCATAAAATTTATGCTTGCCCCCAAATCACAAAGGGCTTTGGCGAAAGCGAAGTTACCAATAGTGTTGAGAATTGTGAAACTCCCTAGGTTCGATAGCTTCTCGGTAATTGGTCTAGTCACCATATCAATGCAGGTGTGAGTAAGAGTCAGCGTGGCTAAGTCTTGGAAATCAGATTTTCGGGACATCAAGTCCTCTCATTATTTTTGCATAACCAGGAATCTCTTTCAAAGCATCGATCAATGGAATATTTACTATGATTTGTTTCAGTACCTCTAAGAATTTCTTGTATTGTTCCTCTTTTTGGTACTTAGCCAACCTCTGTGGGAATGGTGCGGGAGGTCTCTTCTTCCCAATGATTCGAGACGTCTCTTTTTCAGCTGCCAACTCAGATATCGATTTCTGGGCTGTCTCAGCTTCTTTCTCAGCCTCAATCTATATGTTATGTTCTTCCTGGGCAGGCTGTACAATCTTCTCTATAAGTTTTGTTGACTCATCTAGCTCAATGGGCACTGGTATAAATATCTCAGCCTGTATGATTTATCGACCCCTCTCTTTCTCCAAGTCTAAGTCTCTGCCATTATATAGACTCCCTTTCATCAACTGTTTTGGGCCTCGATCTTTTGGATTTATTTGAGTGTCTGCTGGTAATGTCCCATGAGGACGATTGTTATAAAGATATCGAAATCTGGCCTATATGCGCTTCAATATTCTTGATAGATGAATCATGTGCATCTACTATTTCACTAATTTTTGCATTTGACTAAATAACTTGCTGCATCATTACCTCGAGTCTAGCAAACACATCTTTCTGTCGTCCACCATGTTGCTGCTGAGGAGGATGATACCCCTACTGTTGATTTTGATTATTATATCCATGTGGCCTTTGATAAGGCAACATATTATTGGGAGGTCGCGTACCTCCCATGTTTCCATTATTGAACTGTGGCTGGATTGGCCTATACGGCTGATTTTGTAGGCCCTAATTTTGACCACCCTGTCTCTGGCCTCCTTAATCAGACACATAATTCATGTCCTCAGGGTAGTGATGATGATCACTCTCTGCATTCCACTGGTTACAAATTGGCTGACTAGTGCAAGATGTGCATAAGCCGCCATTGGTAGTATCTACAATGTGTACCTGCTTCTTCTGCTCTAACTCTTCCACCTTCTTGGTGAGTATACTCATCTATGTGATTAACGTGGCCATGTTTTCAGCAAGACTGTTGGATAGATCTAAGGGCACTGAGTGAACAACTAGAGTGATAGGTGCATTCGGGGTTTTCCATGTCAGGCCCCAAATCGAGGGACATGACCGGCGCCTGATTGGGTGGCCCCAGTCAAGCGGACCTGGTGCCTTTCCTATCCCACCTGTTACCCTTGTATTGTTCATTACTTAAAAACCAAAGAATTAACCAATTTATAATTGAAATCACACTTTTTAACAAACATAACAACACGCTTAGTTTCTTAACAAGTTTATCATTTACAACGCCCGACATATATTTACATAAGACCATGATCTCACAGTTTACTGTCTACGGAGCCTCTAAGATACAAAAGGATGATACAATATTTTCCGGTAACAAGGCTCTGGCTATACCTTACAATAAGTCAAAACAAGAAATCAAAATAGGAGTGGCATGAGCCACAGAGAGCCCCGAGAGCAAGGGGGCTCACCAAACGGCCAGTAGAAGATGGAGAGTGCTACTGCCGATGAGCTGAAGTACCTGCTACGGATCCACCTACAATCATAACATGAATGTAGCACCCCCGACAAAATGGACGCCAGTACACTGGAATTGTACATGTATGTATGGACAAGCTTTGTGCCAAGTAAACTCAAGCGGTAAAAAAGTAAATCACGATAATAAAACAACTAACAGATACAACAAGAAATAACGAAGCCCAATCACGTTCCCACACTTACTTTGTTTCAAGTAGTCCTCAACCCATGTACAAGTAGAGATCAACAAGGAAGGCAAAAACCAAACATACATGGAATGCACAATCAAATCAAACAAAGGGGTAATCAGTGCCCCACAGGTTGCAAACTCTCCTGATGTCTCCTTTCACAATTTCACATCAATGATTTCACAATTGTATTCATATCAATTTCAATGGATATTTCGATCGCTTTCCACCGTTATTACCTCGGCCACCCTTATTAACTCGATCACCCTTATCACCCCAACCCATACCTTATTACTTCGTGTTATGGCGCGCAACCCGATCGCACCGTACAGTTTCAAATCACAACAATCACAAATAGCAAACAAAATCACTACACAATGATCACAAACAAGGGCAATATGCAGCTTACAAATTGGTTCACGTTTTCCAAATACTGTTCAAGCCGGTACCACAACAAGGTTACAATGTTTCCATATCCAAGAGTATCATTACCATTATGTTCAAAAGTTCATCAACGATTCGAGTTGTTTCATTAGTTTTCCACAAGAAGCCAAGTATGCCATCACTACTAGTATCCTCAATTTCTTTACCAATTATGATTTCCTTTTTCATTATTCGGTTCACATCTCATACCACACCACACATGATTAAACCAATCGAGCACCCAACAACTTAATCAAAAGAATTACACAACAATTCTCATAACAATCACATGCCAAACAATTTGTACACATAAGGGCGATTTCACAAGGATCAAAGTTAGCCATACATACCTGGAGTCGATTTTACTTCCTTCAATCTCCTACTTTAAGTTCACGCAAGTTATCCTATGTTGCCAACTCCACTTTTGCAAAACCCACTCATTTTTACTAAATTTCAAGTTTAAAGAACATGCATGAGTGTTAAATTTCTACTTTCAAAAGCTAATGCATGAAAATCTTTCTTTCCCTTTAAAAACTGAAAATCAAGGAAAAATTGCTAGGGTTTTTACCTTAAGAATTTGGGGAAGAAGACACTTGCCCTAGGATTTTTGGTCCAAGCTATTTAGAAAGCACTCCTTGAAGATGTTAGGTTTCTCTCTTAAGAATATCTCTTTCCTCTCTCTTGTTTTGCTAAGAAAATATGAAGAAATAAAGTTTTGGGGTGTTTTATTAAAGAAGGGATCAGGTTAAAATTTAAGAAAAATCCGGGCCGAGTCAAATCTGTGGTCGCATCTGCGATCGCTGAATCAACATGCGGTCCGCATAATGGACCGCATAATTACTCCCAAAAATCACTTGTTCTGTTATAATATGCAACCAGAATGCGGCCCACATTCGTGTTCTACGGTCGCATAATGCACCGCAGAATTGACCTTAAAAAATCCTTAAGAATTATGCGATGATTTTGCGGTTTGCATTTTCGTTATGCGATCGCATAGTGGACCGCATTTTTAACATCAATTTTGGAAAATATTCTGTTACACTCTGCGGTAGAAATGTTGTCCGCATAGCAGATCTGCGACCACATTCTTGACCGTAAAATTGACATTTTCTGGAAAACTTTATTCTTTCGATTTTTAAAGCTTAGATCACTACCAAAGGTCTGAACCGCGGTGAGGAAGCTCGCCGTGAAGAATTCTACACACTCTTAACACATTATTAGGACCATGACACCACGGCTACTAGGTTTTAAGCACAAAAATTTTACGGGGCCTTACATTCCACCCCGAATTCTCTGCCATTTTATCAAGCAGACTTTGCCTTTCTCTCCATGTTTTGATAAACAATTCTCTACTAGTTGAAGCCTTAACATTACACTTCACGCCATCTACCAAACCGATGTAGAACCACTGCCCCAACATCTAATATCGAATATTGTGGTGTGTACATATAACTAACATCCATTTGAATCGTTCCCACATTTCTTGTAGTGTCTCCATTAGTCTTTGTTGGAAGCTCAAAATTTCATCAATTTGTTGAGCTATATTTTTGGGTGAATGAAACATTTTCACAAATTGATTGACTAACTACTCCTAAGTTGCTATGAAATTTATGAGGAGTGAGTTTAGCTAAGTCTGGGCAGCTACTGTCACTGAGAATGGAAACAACAACAACTTGATCGTTTCCTGAGTTACATTGGGCTGCATTTGAGTTTTGCACGTTGACAGGAAATTCTTCAAGTGTTGTTAAGGATCTTTGATTCGTGACCCTACAAATAGTCCCTTATTTTACAATATATGTAGCATGTTATTCGTGATTTGGAATGACTCACCCTATATTTGTGGGACTGAAATTGTTTTCGTCAATTTTTTAGTTGTGGGATGTGACGAGTCATATAGAGCAGCTTGTTGTACAAGAGGTGCCACTGACACTAATGGTGCAGCTGGGTCTACCACATTGTCCCCCATGTACGATTCGAATTATTCATGTTACAATTCCAGTTCGACCTCCGTGAACATGTCGTGATGGCACCTAGTCCATATAACTAGGTAAGCCTAACAACGCGGAAATAACAACCTAACTTGCAGAATAATTAATTTAAACTAAACATATTAAAATAATAATTGCATATAAGGCCTCCCAGCCTATATAACTCAAAGGGAATGCGGAAGTCTACAATACCATCGCAAAACCCAAAAACTCACAAGAAAACACAAACTAATAGAAATATTGTAAATTCTCTAATCTCCATAATGTGTACATCAATAGCATGATAGAATCTAAACACTACAGATAGAATAAGGAAGGAGACACTTCGTCTGTGGACGCTGCAGATATACCTCAAAATCTTCATAGCTCTCCCCACCTCAAGGATAATGCGCCTGAGTGGAGGTACCTGGATGATCTGCACATGAAAAAAATGCGCAGGAAGGGCATGAGTACACCACAACAGTACTCAGTAAGTGCCAAGCCTAACCTCGGTTGGGTAGTGATGAGGAAGGTCAAGGCCCTACTGAGGTTAAGCAATAAAATATAAATCAACATTGTGAAAATAAGCAATAATAGTGAGTACAAAAGTGGAACAAAACAAGCTAAACAAGGCAATATCAAATACACAAGAATAGAGCAACCACAGAATAAGTACAGCTCAATACCAATGGTAACAATGAGGATCTCCTAGGATATCGTCCTGTAGTCCTTTTCTCAACTGTCCAGTGGATCTCTCGGGATACCGTCCCGTAGTCCATCATATGTGTATATTTGAAGGATCTCCCGAGATATCATCCCGTAGTCCATCTATCAATGTGCATGGGGATCTATATGGAATCTAAACCCACAGTCCCAAAGTAAATGCAGGGGGATCTATCGGGAATCAAACCCGTAGTCCCAAAGTAAATTTGCAGGGGGGTCTATTGGGAATCAAATCGCAGTCCCAAAGTAAACAAACCAGGGGGAGCTACTGGAATCCCAAATACGTAGTCCTAATATAAATGCGCAACCACAACAGATATTTAGAAATGAAGTACAAAAGAAAAGCATCAGATAGTACTAGCCTAGCACGCTTCACGTAGTACAGTCAAGGCAACTTAAACAATTAGGCAAGTTAAATCAACTAAACATGCTTTTCTAATCTAACATAGGTTATGACTGCAAGTAAAACAAGGCAAATATCAAGAAAACTCAGTCTCAATATCTTAAGTAAAAACCATATTTTTTAACAATTAGCTCAAGTACGCTCTTGTCATCTCACGTATAAGGTACTCAGTTACCACATATCATATCCTAAGGGGAAAGGACCCCTACACAAGGTTAAATAAGCCACTTACCTCGATCCGGCACAATATCAACTAGGAACAACGTTCTTTCCACGAGTATCCAACTCCAAATGGCCCAAATCTATCCAATTAAATTACATATCATACATAACATCTCAACAACTGATTCTACTGCTTAATTTAAAGCTAAGACATGAATTTAGGTAAAATGACCAAAATGGCCTTCAGGTCAGCTCTCAGAATCGAATTATTTTCACATTTTCAGAACCCTCGTACTCTCACGAGTCTAACCATATAAAAATCTCCCTAATCGAAGGTCAAGCACCCACTCAAAACTCAATAGTTTGGTCTATGATGTTTTATAATATTTTCATTCAAAAATCCAAAAGTAAAGATATTCGTGATTAGATTGGTGGGGTTTTAAGCGTAAGGGTGTGGAGAATCATTACCCAATCGTTGCCCTCGAAAACCCCTCAAAATTGCTCCCAAATCCGAGCTCCCAAGCAAGTATTTTGATAAAAATGGCTAACCCTTGTTGTTGAATTGTGAAATATTGTCCAACACTTTAATGCATCGCGAAAGCGGAGGTGAGCTCGTGTTCGCGAAGAAGAAAATTTAAAGATACCAAAATTACCCTTCGCGATCGCAATGGGTAGAATGCGAACGCGAAGGCCTGGGGTCATGAAGCTTCGTGAATGCGGCGCAGTATTGCGGCCGCGATGAAGAAAATGATTGAGTCCAGTAGCTGCTCTATGCGAACGCGAAGCAACATCCGCGGACGCGATGGGGAAAAAGGCGAGGCTATACAAACGCGTGGAGTGTATGCGAATGCGTATAAGGAAAAATGGCCCCCCTCTAGGATAACACTACGCAAACGCGTGAGAGGGGCCGCGAACACGAATAAAAAGTTAGTCAAAGCTACGCGAATGCGATGAGAGGTACACGAATGCGATGAGGGATCTGGGACTTGCAACCACTGAAGGATTTTCTGCAATATTTACAACTGCAAAATGCTCTGTTGAGCATCCAAAAAATACCATAGGACCCGGGACCTCAAACAAACCTACGGACATATCCCATAACACCATTCAAAATTGTACCAAACCTTAAACCACCTAAAACAATGTTGGAAACTCGAATTCAACAAGGATTTGAGCTTAAGAACTACAAATTTCATCAAAACACACTTTCGATAAAAAACCTAACAAAAATACGTCTGAATGACCTGAAATTTGGCACACACATCCCAAATGACATGACTGAGCTACTCCAACTTTCGGAATTCCAATCCAACCCTTGGATCAAAAACTCACTATCGGACCGAAAACTTCAAAAATTTAAACTTCGGCATTTCAAGCCTTAATGAGCTATGGACTTCCGAAATACATGTCGAACACGATCCCAACCCCGAAATCACCTAACAGAGCTAGCGAAACCATTGGATTTCCACTTCGAGGTCGTCTTTACACTGTTCTGAGTAAAAACCACTTGACAACACTTAAGATCTCATTTAGGGATAAAGTATCCGAAAACTCTGCGAAACTCAACACTAAATGCCACGGCAACCCAAAATAGAAGAAATGAACTTGGGGAAACAGTTAAAAGGGGATCAGGGCGTCAATTCTTACGTCGGGTCGTCACATTAATATTCGTTCGTCCTTGAACGAGCATAGAGAACATACTTGAAGTAGTGAAAATATGAGGGAATTGACCGCGTGTATCCCGCTCGGTATCCCAAGTCGCCTTCTCAGCTGGCTGAACCCACAACTGAACCTTTACTGAACCAATGTTCTTCGACCTCAACTTTTTGATTTGGCTGCCCAATATAGCTATTGGTTCCACAACATAGGATAGATCCTTGTCCAGCAAAACTAAACTGAAATCCAACACATGCGACGGATCACTGTTATACCTCCAGAGCATCAAAATATGAGATACCAGATGAACCCCGGCCAAACTGGGAGGTAAGGCAAGCTCATAAGCAACCTTCCCAACTCGCCTCAAAATCTTAAAAGGTCCAATAAACCTTGGACTCAACTTTCCTTTCTTCCCAAACCTCATGACGTCCTTAATAGGCGAAACCCGAAGTAGAACCCAGTCTCCTACCATATATGAAACATCATTAACCTTCTTGTCCGCATAGCTCTTCTGTCTGGACTAGGCTGTACGGAATCTATCCTGAATCACCTTAACCTTTTCCAATGCATCCTGAACCAACTGTGTGCCCAATAGCCTGGCCTCCCCCGACTCAAACCAACCCACCGGAGACCTTCATCTCCAACCATATAAAGCCTCATAAGGCACCATCTTAATTTTGGACTGATAAATGTTGTTGTAAGAAAACTCCGCCAATGGCAAGAACTGGTCCCAAAACTCTCCAAACTAAGTCACACACGCACGAAGCATATCCTCAAGAATCTGAATAGTGTGCTCGAACTATCCGTCCATATGGGGGTGAAATGGTTTGCTCATCATCACCCGAGTACCCAACTCCTGTTGAACGGCTCTCTAGAATCGTGATGTAGATAGAGTACCTCTCTCCGAAATGATAGAGACTGGAATACCATGCAGACGAATAATCTCCAGGATATAATCTCCACCAACCGTTCCGATGAATAAGTAATACAGACAGGGATAAAATGAGCGGACTTGGTTAGCCGATCTACAATCACCCAAATGGCGTCAAACTTCTTCAAGGTCCGTGGGAGTCAAACTACAAAGTCCATGGTGATCCACTCCCATTTTCACTCTGGATCTCTATATGCTGAAGTAACCCACCTGGTCTCTGGTGCTCATACTTCACCTGCCGGCAGTTGAAGCATCTAGCTACATATCCAACTATATCCTTCTTCATCCCTCTCCACCAGTAGTGCTGCCTCATACCTTGATACATTTTTGCGGCACCCGGATGGATGCAATACCGCAAACTATGGGCCTTAACTAAAATCAACTTTCAAATCCCCTCAACATTGGGCACACAAATCCGACCCTACATCCTCAATACCCCGTCATCTCCAATAGTCATATCTCTGGCATGACCATGCTGGACCCTGTCCTTAAGGACAAGAAAATGAGGGTCATCATATTGCCTCTCTTTGATACGATCAAATAAAGAAGACCAGGAAACCATACAAGCTAGAACCCGACTAGGCTCTGAAAGATCAAATCTCACAAACTGACTGGATAAGGCATGCACATCCATCGCCATATGCCTCTCTGAAGGTGGTAAATATGCCAAACTCCCCAAACTCTCTGTCCGGTGACTCAAGGCATCCGCTACCACATTGGCCTTGCCCGGGTGATATAGAATAGTGATATCATAGTACTTCAGCAACTCTAACCACCTCCTCTGACGTATATTTAGACCATTTTGCTTGAACAAGTACTGCAAACACCGATGATCAGTATAGATCTCAAAAGACACACCGTATAAATAATGACGCCAGATCTTCAAAGCATGAACAATGGCAGCTAACTCAAGGTCGTGGATACGGAAATGTTTCTCATATACCCTCAACTGTCTGGACGCATAAGCAATCCCCCTACCATCCTATATCAACACCGCTCCAAGGCCAACTCTCGAGGCATCTGAATAGACTGTATAAAACCCTGAACGGGTAGGAAATATCAAGAATGGGGTTGTAGTCAAAGCTGTCTTGAGCTTCTGAAAGCTCGCCTCATACTCCCATGTACACTGAAATGGGGCACCTTTCTAGGTCAATCTATTCATAGGGGCCGCAATCGATAAAAATCCCTCCACAAAATGATGGTAGTAGCCTGCCAAGCAAAGGAAACTATGAATCTCTGTAGCAGAGGAGGGTCTAGGCCAACTCTGTGCTGCTTTACCTTCTTCGGATTCACTCGAATGTCCTCACTCGATACCACGTGGCCTAAGATTGCCACGAAAATCAACCAAAACTCATATTTTGATAACTTTGCATATAAATTCTTCTATCTCATGGTCTGATGCACGGTCCTCAGGTGATGCTCATGATCTTCCCAACTCTGGGAATACACTATAGTATCATGAACAAAAATAATCACAAACAAGTCGAGATATGGCTTGAACACCCTGTGCATCAAATACATAAAAGCTACTGGGGCATTGGTCAGCCCAAATGACATAATAAGGAACTCGTAATGACCATACCGAGCCCTAAAGGCAGTCTTCGGGATATCTGACTCCCGAATATTCAACTGATAGTATCTTGAGCACAAGTCAATCATAGAAAACATATATGCGCCCTGAACTGGTTAAACAAATCCTCAATACGAGGCAAATGATAGAGGTTCTTGACTATAGCCTTGTTCAACTGGTGATAATCGATACACATACGCATATAACCATCTTTTTTCTTTACAAACAAAACAAGAACACCCCAAGGTGAAACACTAGGGCGAATAAAGCCCTCATCTAGCAGTTCCTGCAACTGATCCTTCAACTCCTTCAACTCAGGAAGAACCATGTAATATGGAGGAATGGAAATAGACTGGGTGCCCGGCAATAGATCAATGCGAAAATCAATGTCTCTATCGAGCAGCATGCCCGGGAGGTCAACTGGAAACACATCGGGATAATCGTGTACCATTGGGAATGAATTTAACAGAAGGGGTATCAACGCTGACATCTCTCACATAAGTTAAACATGTGGCACATCCCTTCTCAATATTATGTTGAGCTTTAAGGAAAGAATAACTCTATTAGGAGTGTGATCTAAAGTACCACTCCACTCAACACAAGGAATACCTGGCATAGCCAGCATCATGATCTTGGCGTGATAATCAAGAATAGCATAATGGGATGAAAAATAGTCCATGCCCAAGATAATATCAAAATCGACCATGTTGAGTAACAACAAATCTGCTCTAGTCTCAAAACCATAAATAGTAACCAAGCACGACCGATAAATGTCGTCCACAATAAAATAATTCTCCCACATAAGTAGAAACATAAATAGAAGAATAAGTAGAGCCTAAATCAAATATAACCTATACACTTCTATAACAAACCATGAAAAAAGCTGTGATGATAGAATCAGAGGAAATAGCCTCGGTACAGGCAGGTAGGGTAGCAATTGGGGCTGCAACCATAGCCTGAGAACTCTACGGGGTATGTTGTGGCTGAGACGTCTATAGAGGTGCATTCCTCCCAAATTTTGGGCAATATCTCACCATATTATGTATGTCACTACACTCAAAGCAACCTTGCGGCTGACGCCAGGGTGGAAATCGCGCAGTACGGGTACTCCGAGACTACTGAACACCTAAGAACCTATGTATAATCTGAGATGCAATCTGAGCTGGCTGGCCCACAAAACCTCTACCATGCCGTACGTTTCCTTCAAAATATAGGCTAGTGGGTCTCTCCAATGTACGAGGTCTACTCACTCCTCTATACTCTCCCTCCCGACCTCGTTTATCCTCTCTCTCTTGGACCCACCTATCCCCTACTCGGTGAGAGGTCCTCACCACTCACTGAATTGGGACCTCAGGCTGTGTCGCCATGACACCTGGAACCTGACCAATGGAAACTCATTGCTCTAGAGTGGGGGCGGCAAGAGTTTGGGTGCCTCCCCCAATTTGTGAATTAGTTGGTACAACCTGAATCAATCCCGCCTGAATCATTGTACCAAACATACTCAGGAACTGTGCCAAGGTCTCCTAAAGGGCTAAAGTAGTAGTAGCTATAGGCGTGTCAGGTGCCTGAACTCCAGCTGGTTCTACTAGTGGTACCTCAACGGCACTCACGCAGGTGCTTTCGCTGCACCACGGGCGCGTCCTCAGCCTCTACCCTGTCCCTGGCCATTGACGACTACTGTAGGGGGCGGGGTTGCTTGATCATCTCAAGTAGCACGTGTCCTCACCATCTGTGAGAGAATAGAAGGCAGCAGTTTAGAATTGTGAATGTCAAAATATCGCACGACAAGGAAGTCAAATGAAGTGGAATTTTCCTAACAGTTACATAGCCTCACGTAGATAAGTACAGACGTCTCCGTATCGATCAGCGAGACTCTAATAAACTGGCCTGTGTTCTGTTAATCGTATGAACCTATAGCTCTGATACCAAATTATCACGACCCCAGTTCGCCCTCCATGAACATGTTGCGATGGCACCTAATCCCTATAACTAGGTAAGCATAATAATGCATAAATAATTACCTAACTTGCAAAATAATTAATTAAAACTGAACATATTAAAATAATAATTTCATATAAGGCCGCTCGGCCTTGATAACTCAACGGGAATGCGAAAGTGTACAACACCATCCCAAAACCCAAAACTCATGGGAAAACATAGGCTAACAGAAATGTTGTAAATGCTCTAATCTCCATAACGTCTACATCAAAAGTATGATATAATCTAAACACTGCAGATAGAATAAGGAAGGAGACTCTTCAGTCTATGGACGCTGCAAATGTACCTCGAAGTCTCTGTAGCTCTCCCCTCCTCAAGGATAATGCGCCTGAGTGGAGGTACCTGGATAATCTGCACATAAAAACATGCACAGGAAGGGCATGAATACACCACAGCGGTACTCAGTAAGTGTCAATCTTAACATCGGTTGGGTAGTGATGAGGAAGGTCAGGGCCCTACTGAGGTTAAGCAATAAAATATAAATCAAAAGTATGAAAATAAGTAGTAATAGTGAGTAAAACAGTGGAATAAAATAAGCTAAACAAGGCAATATCAAATACACAAGAACGGAGCACCATAGAATAAGTACAGCTCAATACTAATGGTAACAATGAGGATCTCCTAGGATACCGTCCTGTATTCCTTTCCTCAGTTGTTCAGTGGACCTCCCAAGATACCGTCCAGTAGTCCATCATATGTGTATATCTAAAGGATCTCCCAGGATACCATCCCCTTGTCCATATATCAATGTGTAGCGGGATCTATCGGGAATCTAATCTACAGTCCCAAAGTAAATGTGCAGGGGGAACTTTGGGAATCGAACCCGCAGTCCCAATGTAAATATGCAGGGGGATCTATCAGGAATCGAACCCATAGTCCCAAAGTAAACAATAAGGGGGGAGCTACCGAAATCCCACATCCGTAGTCCCAATGTAAATGCGCAACCACAACCAGATGATATTCAGAAATAAAGTACAAAAGACAAGCATCAGGTAATACTAGCCTAGTATGCTTCACGTAGTACAGTCAAGGCAACTTAAACAATTAGGCAAGTTAAATCAACTAAACATGCTTTTCTAATCCAACACAGGTTATAACTGCAAGTAAAACAAGGCAAATATTAAGGAAACTCAGTCTCAATATCTTAAGTAATTACCGGATTTTTCGACAATTAGCTCAAGTACGCGTCTGTCACCTCACGTACAAGGCACTCAATTACCACATATCATATCCTAAAAGGAAAGGTCCCCCACACAAGGTTAGGCAATCAACTTACCTCGAACCGACACAAAATCAACTAGGAACTATGCCTTTGCCACGAGTATCCGACTCCAAATAGCCCAAATCAATCCAATTAAACTACATATCATAACTAACATCTCAAATAACTGATTCTACTACTTAATTTAAAGCTAAGACGCGAATTTAGGTAAAATGACCAAAATAACCTTTAGGCCAATGCCTTAGAATCGAATAATTTTTACATTTCCAGAACCCTCATACTCTTACGAGTCTAACCATATAAAAATCTCCCAAATTGGAGGTCAAACACCCACTCAAAACCCAATAGTTTTTGTCTATGAAGTTTTAAAATGTTTCATTCAAAAATCCTAAATTAAAGATGAATGCATGATTAAATTAGTGGGTTTTAAGCATAAGGGAGTAGAGAAACATTGCCCTTGAAAACCCCTCGAAATTGCTCCCAAATCCGAGCTCCCAATCTTGTATTTTGATAAAATGGCTAACCATCATTTTTGAAATGTTAAATAATGTCCAACACTTTAATGCATCACGAACGCACAGGTGAGCTCGTACTCGCGAAGAAGAAAATTTGAAAATGCCAAAGTTACCCTTCACGATCGCGATGCGTATAATGCGAACGCGAAGTCCTGGGGTCATGAAGCTTCGTGAACGTGATGAAGTAGTTCTAACGCGATGAAGAAAATATTAGAGTCCAAGAGCTGCTCTATGCGAATGCAAAGCATCATTTGCGAAAGCGATGGGGAAAAAGGCGAGGATACCCGAACGCGTGGAGTGTATGCCAACGCGTATAAGAAAAACTGGCCCCCTCCAGGATTACACTACGCGAACCTGTGAGAGGAGCCGCGAACGCGAATAAGAAGTGAGTCACAGCTACACAAATGCGGTGAGAGGTAGGCGAACTCGATGAAGGATCTGGGACCTGCAACTGCTGAAGGATTTTATGCAATATTTACAACTCCAATATGCTCCGTTGAGCAACCAAAACACACCTGAAGCCCTCGGGACCTCAACCAAACCTACGGACATATCCCATAACAAGATTCAAGCTAGTACCAATCCTTAAACTACCTAAAACAACGCCGGAAACTCGAATTAAACAAGGATTTAAGCCTAAGAACTAAAAATTTCATCAAAACACACTTTCGATAAAAAACCTAACCAAAACACGTCCGAATGACCTAAAATTTTGCACTCACATCCCAAATGACATGATGGAGCTAGTGCAACTTCTGGAATTTCAATCCAACGCTCAGATCAAAAAATCACTATCGGACCGGAAACTTTAAAAATTCAAACTTCGGCATTTCAAGCTAAATGAGCTACGGACTTCTGAAACACATTCCGAACATGCTCCCAACCCTGAAATCACCTAATGGAGATAACAAAACCATCGAATTTCCATTATTATGTTATCTTCACACTATTCTGATGACGAACCACATTTCAACACTTAAGCAATTATTTAGGGACTAAGTGTCCCAAAACTCTCCGAAACTCAACACCGAACGTCCTGGCACCCCAAAATAGCTAAAATGAACTTAGAGGAAATAGTTAATAGGGTATTGGGGTGTTAATTCTTAAGACGACCGGTCGGGTCGTCAGAGTTCAATTGTTTGTTGCTGTTTGCTTTTTTGGTTGGCCTAGTTCAAGGCCTTAAAAACTTTCTCGGGATCAGATAAGGCTTCGAATACTTCACCATTTCTTGATGAGTTTCTAGGCATTCACTTGTACAACCAATTCAACAAACATGAAATTTTCAATGTAAAAATTTGAAATGAAGAAAACTCACCACACTAAGAATTTTTGTATTTCTTTCAGTTGTAATTAATAACACCATTAAGTCCCCGACAATGGCGCCAAAATTTGGCATGCCCAACGATGCCTTATAAAAAGTACTAAGCGGTCGTTGCAAATATAATCTAAGTATTTAGCCCAGAGTCGAACCCACAAGGAATTACCCTATCAATTGCTCTCGTTAGCCTTACAAAATTCTACGTAATCAACTTCTAAAACTTTTTTAATAACTATTGAGGATGGTGCTACTAACTAAGATAGACTGCAATTAAGAAAATAAAGACTAACTAGGATTAAGTTGTGAACAATTAAGAGAACGATCTAAAGTTATGATTTTCCCTATTGATGGAATTCCTTCCGGTTATGTTTCACATAGATTTTTCTAATCGTCTCTATCAATCATGAGCACTCTTATTACTGTAAATCTCTCTTGAGTAATCACGACAAATTACAAGATGCACTCTCCCGAGTTACGTTACCTGGCTTTATTTATCGCAGCTCACTTTAGATTACACCCAAGACTTCGTTATCCCTAATCCCGCATTTAAACCCTCGGTTATTGATCTGTCATATACTTTGGGAGTGGTGTTGTTCAAATATTACCTAAATATGCACTCTCTACTGAGTTATACATACTAAATAGCCACATCTAATTGAAGAGCCTATCAATTAACTACAACAAGAACGCAGTTGAACAAATAAAGAATAATCTGGCAGCCAATATTAGCATAACAAGAAGTTCATCGTTCAATAGGTTCATCAAAATCCTAGATTAAGGAATAAGCTACTCATAACCAAACAAAATAAAACTACTTAATTGTTCATAATATGCAACTGAAATTATAAAGAGAAGATAGAAAAACTATAACGGTTGGTTGCTCTTCTCACACTTGTTCTTGTCTCCAAAATAGTCTAAAAACAAGTTTCATCCTTTCTTGGGCGAGCTTCTTGAGTTATAAGGGTTTAGAATAAGTTTTTTTCGATTTACACTTTGGTCCCAAAGGTTCTAGGAAGCTGCACAGTTCACCGCGGCAGCGGCAAAACATGGCGCAACTACGATGAGAGCCTATCATTCTTCCTATCTTCATTAGTTTACTGCGTTTCTGTCGAGGTCGACCGCGGTCGCGGTGGCTCAAGCCCAGTCCTCTTTTTTTTCTTCTTTTTGCTCGGGTGCTTCTTGATTGACCTTTTTCCACATTATTGACTCCAAGACACTCTATAGTTCTTCCTGACTTGGATTAATCCATACGAAGCAAAATAACACCAATTAGAGCACGTTTTTATCATTTGTTTTAAACAACAATAAAGCATGGTACATTTAGGGTGTATATATCGTCTATATAGCCTGTTATCAACAACTCTTCAAGAAAATTTTCTTAGTTTAATTTAGCATCTCATTAGTATAAAAGTAGAAGTAATCAAAAGAATAATTATAATTGGAAGCGTAATTAAGAGCATTACGTATTGCTAGTTTAGATAGGAATCCAATTCCCAATTCTAGCTCCATGTGGATTCAATCGCAACCTTTTCGGGTAAAAGCTGCATGAGCACTCTCGCCACTCTATAGTGGTGCAGGGTTGGCTCTGATCATTTTTTGGAACCATTGTCGTGCAGCTAATGGTTTTTGCTATCTATCTAAATAGTCTTGTGTAATGTTTTTCTTTACTTCTATGATACTAACTTGTGTGTGACGCCAATTCAGGTACAATATGGCGGCAAACAACAACAGTGACCCTCTTAGAAGCGTGGTTCACGGGGAGGAGGTTGATGATATCGGTGAAGATGAGGTGCCTCTTGTACCTCAAGGACAAAGGAGAGGCCACTAGGCCAATGTCGATAATAATGTTCTAGACCCTCCCCCGCCACCTCTAAGAGTGGCCCATCGGGTGTTTCCCAACCAAGGATCTGCTAGTGAAATTGTCCCACCCTAGATCCGAGCGGCCAATTTTCAAATTACCAATCTGATGATGACCTTGTTGAAGCAACAAGGGTATTTCATAGGTTCTCTTGATCAAAATGCTTACAAGCACCTTAAGGGTTTTGTTGATACATGTTGGGGGAACAAGCAAATGAATGTGTCAGAGGATGCTTTCCGGTTGAGACTATTTCCTTTCTTTCTTCGAGGGAGGGCATTAGATTGGCTGGAGAGACTCCCTAACCACTCCATCTCGACGGAAAAATTCATTGCAAAATTGTTCTTGCTGGGTCACATGAAAACTTTGAGGGATGAAATCTTAGCTTTCGAACATGAGCCCAATGAACCATTGCATGGAATTTGGGAGAGGTACTGGACTATGGTAAAGGAGTGTCCCAACAATGATATGACTGATGCAATGATACAACAGACCGTCGGGGAATTAACACTACTAACCAGTGAATAGTAAACTAACTCACTTAGGGTAACTTCATGAACACACCATATAATCAAGTGTGTGAGATATTGGATGAGATGGCAGAAACTTATTCCGCTTGGCAAAGTAGAGCAAATGTGCAACAGGGTGACCCTACAATTATTCACTTGCACAAGGAGCTCCATGATCATGGACATGCAATAGTAGAACTTACAAACACAATGAACCAATTAGCAAAGGCACAATTACAACATGTTCAAGCTCCTCGACAAGTAAATGCTATAGGGGTGTCAGTATGTTAGTGAACAAAAGAAGATAAAAAGGCCAACAGAACCAAGGGAGTTCGAATCAATATGACCAAGACAATGGTGGGTTCCAAGGTGATAGTTATGATGATTAGAATGAAAAACTACAATACTCAAGGACAAAGAGGCAATTCTTCCAACCAACAACAACAATGGAGATCCCAAGGAAATTGGGGAAATCAACAACGGAACAATAATTGGGGGAACAACAACCAAAATCCAAATTGGGGCAACCAGAACAATAGTTAAAATAATTAGGGTAACTAGAGTAGCAACAACAATAATTGAGGTGGAAATAACACTCGGGGTGGTTGGAACAATAACAATCAGGGAAATCGGGTTTCAAAGGCCCCCAATGTATTAATAACTGAACAATCCACCCCTATTCCCATCTCAATGTCCTAGTTCATCCAATAATGACATGGGGAGAATTGAAATGATGTTTGAACAGATGATAAAAAGGAATGGTGACTCTGATGCTCAGTTGGTATCCCACAATACCTCAATCAGGAACTTGGAGGTTCAACCAGGCCAAATATCACAATCCTTGAATACTTTCCCTAAGGGAGATCTACCTAGTGATACGGTAGTCAACCAGAAGGGTAGGAATAGTACCGGGCATGCATTGGTGGTAACTACAAGAAGTGGACGAGGCAGTGATGTGAGTACCTACAAATAAAAGGAAATTTTGAATGATCAAGTCGAGTTGTAAGCGGATGAGATCCCTTTGGTGGTTGAGAATAAGATTGATGAGAACGTGAATAAATAAGTGAGGATTGATATCAAAGATACCGAGATGGAAATTCAGAATTATGTGAACCCGTCTAGGAAACACGTAATAGACATTGCGGAAATAGTTGTGACTAAAGCCAGGGCTATTTTGCCAAGGCCACCTCCACCTTATCCTCAAAGGATAGCAAAGCAAAAAATGATAACCGATTTAAAAAATTCATTGACATGATGAAGGGCTTATCAATTAATGTGCCTTTAGTTGAGGCTTTAGAGCAAATGCCTGGTTACGCTAAATTCAGAAAAGACTTGATGACGAAGGAAAGATCCATGAATTGTGAGACCATGAAGATCACCCACCAAGTTAGTGCTATAGTGCATTCAATGTTTCCGAAGTTAGAAGATCCTGGTGTTGTCAACATTCCTTGCACTACTGGAAGTTCAGACTTTGCTAAAGCTTTATGTGATTTGGGGGCGAGTATCAACTTGATGCCCTACTCAGTTTTCAAGACATTGGGTATTGGACAACCGAGGCCAAATTCCATGAGATTACAAATGGCAGATAGATCGATGAAGAGGCCTTGGGTACAATTGATGATGTTCTCGTCCGGGTGGACAAATTTATCTTGCCGGCTAATTTTATGATTCTTGACTGCAAGGTCGATTTTGAGGTGCCTAATTAACATTTTGGAAGACCTTTCCTTGCTACTAGAAAGGCCTTAATTGATGTGGAAAAAGGGGAACTCACCTTTCGAGTGGGTGATGAAAAAGTGGTCTTTCATGTGTGCAAGTCAATGAAGCAGCCCAACTGTACTGAAGTGTGATCATTTGTGGATCTTTTCACAATAGTGATAATTGATGATACTAGTGCAATGATCAATGTGGAGGACCCTCGAGAGGCAGTTTTGTTGAATCTTGATGTCAATGAGGATGAAGGCCGGGTGGAGTGTGTCAATGTTTTACATGGAATGGGCTCTTGCTCTCATGAGCCTCGGAAGCTATCTTTGGATCTTAAGAATAGGAAGACTCCATCAACAAAGACCTCAATCGAGGAACCTCTGGCATTGGAGTTGAAGTTGTTGCCTCTACACCTCAGGTATGAATTCTTAGGCCCTAGTTCCACTTTGCCAATTATTCTTTCCTTTTGTCTTACTAACATGCAGGTAGATGCAACATTGGCGGTGCTTCAAAAGCAAAAAAAGGAAATTGGATGCACTTTAGCTAATATTCAGGGAATATGACCCGCCTTTTGTATGCACAAGATTATTCTTGAAGATTATACAAATCCTCCTTGGAGCATCAAAGGAGGTTGAACGTGGCAATTCAAGAAGTTGTTAAAAAGGAGGCGATCAACTTGTTGGATGTCGGGGTTGAGTACTCCATCTATGACAGTTCTTGGACTTTTTCGGTGCAATGACTGTCAAAAAAAGGTGGTATGACCACAGTGACCAATGCACAAAATGAATTAATTCCTACCCGGACAATCACCGGATTGAGGGTGTGCATGGATTACCGCAAGTTGAACAAAGTGACCAGCCAAGATCCCTTTCTATTGCCTTTCCTTGACCAGATGCTTGATCGACTTGCCGGGCGTGCCTTCTACTATCTCTTGGATGGGTATTATGGGTACAACCAAATTTTGATTTCTCCAGAAGATCAGGAGAAGACTGCCTTCACTTTCCCATATAGTACATTTGCCTTTTCTAGGATGCCATTCGTGTTGTGTAATGCACTGGCTGCATTCCAGAGTTGAGCATAATGTTTCAACCTCAAACACACAAAGAGTCCGACCGCACTATTTAGATATTAGAGGACATGTTACGTGCATGTGTCATTCATTTTAAGGGTTCATGGGACAAGTTTCTACTGCTCGCGGAGTTTTCTTACAACAATAGTTATCAATTGAGCATTCAAATGGCTATTTATGAGTCTTTATATGGGAGGCAGTGTAGATATCCGATGGGTTTGTTTGAGTTAGGTGAGGCTAGGCTTTTCCGTACAGACTTGGTTCAGGATGCATTAGATGTAAAATCGGTTCAGGAGCGGCTTCACACAGTGCAGTGGAGACAGAAGAGTTATGTATATAGGAAGGTCCATGATATGTCTTACATGGTTAGGGAGAAGATTCTAGTGAAGGTTTCACCCATGAAGGGTGTTATGAAATTTGGGAAGATGGGTAAGTTGAGCCCTCGGTTTATTGGTCCATTAGAGTGCTTCAAAAGATTAGAGAGGCAGCCTACAAGCTTGACTTTCCACCTACTTTGTCGAGTGTACATCCAAAACTTCATTGTTCTATGCTCCGAGTGTTCGGCAATCCGTCTCATGTTTTGGATTTTAGCACGGTTCAGTTGGATTGTGATTTGACTTATGTTTTGGAGCAGGTGGCCATTTTGGATAGGCATGTTCGAAAGTTGAGGACAAGGGATATAGCTTCAGTAATGGTGCAGTGAAGAGGTCAACCTGTAGAGGAGACTACTTGGGAGACCGAGTGGGAGATGCGAAGCAGATATCCAGACCTACTTGAGACTCCAGTTATATTTCTAGACCTGTTTGAGGATGAACATTTGTTTAATAATTTCACGCCTCAAAATCCGAGGAGTGCAATCGGCGCTCAAACGAGTGAACCCAACTGAGCAATCCTGTTAGGTTTCATTATACCCAAGCCAATTCATGAATAAATAGGAGATGGACCCCATTTATCAAACTTGGTAAGTATTTTGTTAACTTCCATTTCATTTCCATTAGCAGCTTAAATCATAATTATCAAAATATTACAAGGTTTATACAACATTGCCAAACGTCAATATTTCTACTTTAATTCCAATACCCGACACTACCCACAATCTGTCCACGAAGTCTCTAAACATAACTGAAGAGTAGTGTAATATGGAAATACTGGTAACAAGGCTCCGGCTATAACTTCAATACAATGTACATGATAAATAGATGAAACAAGACCCCAAAATGAAGTGGGGCTCGCCAAATCAACTCAATGGATAATGCGGCACTAGTTGCGGCCAACACTGCCTGCTATAGAAACACCTACATCCATTTAAAGATGTAGTGCACCCACAAAAGGGATGTTAGTGCCATCAAAATAGCACTAGTATGTATAACTAAACACCATCTAGTTAGAAAGAACTTTCATACATTAAAAAGGAAATCACAAGTACAACTCAAACACTTTAAATGATCAAAACATTATCAAATAAAAGAATCATGCAATTTTCACATTATTTTCCCATAGCTTTTAGTTTGGGGCATTTCATACTATTCAACATTGTTCACAATACCACCGCTATCTTGAGTGAAGTCCAATCTCGACTCGATCTGCTAGGTCACCTCATTTGAGACATATATTTAAATCACAATATCATTTTCTTTTTTTAGAACTCATTCAGAACACCACCGCTATCTTGATTTGAGCCCGATATCAGCCCGATCGGCTAGGCTGCCTTACCAAGGAATTGTTCCCTTCTCATTAGCCATTTTGTTTCACATATATAATTTCATAGGCACTTGGGGCCACAACTTATCACATCATTCTTGGCACTAGGCCGCATTCTACATCGTTCCCAGTTTCAATATTAGCTTTGACATTTAGTAAAGTAGGTCCACACAAGAGCGATTAGAATTTGTAAGCGTAGATGAGACTTCACATAGATGGCACAATATATGTATCGCCAATCTCAATTTAATGTCTAAGCATTTCAATACATGATTCATATTCCTTGTATCCTTTCTAAGTTATCAAGAATAGCACATTGATCATATTGGAATGCATCCTTCACAAATATAGGGCACAACACCAATTCATGCAAGTATCAATCAAAGCAAGAATCCAAAGTTTAGTCTTACCATATTTACACAAGCATCGATAGAGCTCAATTTCTAAAAGACGGGGTTTTAGCCATACATACCTTGTTTATGCTTTCCTTAAGTTACTACAACGTTCCGACAATTTTAGCAATCCCAATATGCTTTGAGGCATAACAAAATCGAACAAAAATTAGGAAGGTATTCATGGTTTCATCTCATTTGAGCATTTTATCAAATACTAGTTGAGCATCTTGATTTCAAATCTCTTTTACAAGGTTTCCTTCATTCCCCAACTCAATCTTTACTTATTTATGTTCAACAATATTTCCAAAAGCCTACTTTGTACATGCATGTATACATAATAGTATTACACCCAGAAATTATACCTCAATATCCCATCTTATACCCCATACTCGAAATTAAAGCCTACCATATAGAATTTTACTCTTAGATGAAGAACTTATGATTGGGTTCATTGATTCTTGAAGATTGATGCAAGATTGGACGATTGAATGTTGGGTTCCTCCTTCTCTCTTTAAAATGCTCCCAAGTCTCTCTAAAATAAGTGGAAAAATGACTCCAAGTGAAGCTCCAAAGACTATATATTAAAATGGGATCGCGCTATAAAAAATAGGAAGATTAACCATCCGAATGCGGGTCTGCGGTCACATAATGGACGGCAGAATGGGTATGCTGGCTGAAAACGCATCGCAAAACTCGGTGCCCAAAACTGGTCTACACTGGTCCTCTTTGTGACCAGATTTGCAATCGCAAATCAAGTATGCGGACCGCATAATGGTTTTTGCGATCGCATAACTAACACAAGATCATATTTTTCCAGCCTTTGGTAATTTGATCATAACTTTGTGTAGGAATTTCCAAATGATGAACGGTTTGAAGCACTGAAAACTAGACTCTAAGTCCTTTAATTTGATCGGTAATTCATCACCTAATACCTTATACATATTTAGATAATTTTGTTCAAAGTATGGACTAGTGAAGTACCTTTGGAATCTTAGCCTATTATGAAACTTTTTCCATTTGGCTTACACTTAAGCCTCTCCTTGGACCCCACCTTACTTAATATATGACTCATAAACTTATTTACCAAATCCAATTGATTCCCACCATGTTAATAGTACAAAAATATTGTAATTAGCCTACGTGGCACCACAAAATCCTAGGTTACTTGGCGAAAGTTGTTTCCGGGGCCTTACAAATAAAGAGAGGATGTAACGACCTGGTGGGTCATATTGAGAGTTGTAGCCTCATTCCACTATTTATAGATCCTTTTGTGTTCTAAAATTGTTATATGACTTACCGGGTTAGTTGGTTCGGGTCTGGAGAGATTTCAGAGTGAATTGAGACACTTAGTCTCCTAATTGAAAGCTTACGTTGGAAAAGTTGACCGGATGTTCACTTTTATGTAAATGACCTCAGATTTGAATTCTGATGGTTTTTTTAGCTTCGTTAGATAATTTTGGACTTAAGAGCATGACGGATTGCGATTTGGAGGTTCGTAGTAGAATTAGACTTGAATTGACGAAAGTTAAAATTTTGGGAAGTTTGACCGAGGGTGGATTTGTTATATCGGGTTTGGATTGGATTTCCGAAACTTGGAGTAGGTTCATGGTGTCAATTAGACACGTGTACAAATTTTGAGGTCAATCGGACATGATTTTATTGGTTTAGGCATTGTTTGTGGAATTTGAAAATGTCAAACTTTATTAGGCTTGAATCCGTGTATAATTCGTTTTTTTATGCTATTTGAGGTGATTTGAGGATTCTACTAAGTTCTTATCGGGTTATAAGACTTTTTGATATGTTTGGTTAAGGTCCCGGGGGCCTCAGGTTGATTTCAAGTGGTTAACGGACTTGGTTTTGAGTTAGTGAAATAGTTGAAGTTGCTGGTCTTTGGTTCATCTGGTTTCCTCTTATGTGTTTGCGAGGGAGTTCTCACGTTCCGAAGTGTACTTGGAGGATGATGGAAGTTTTCTCTTTTCATTTGTGAAGAGGAGCCCGCATTTGCGAAGGAGTGGTTAGTAGAGACATCGTGAACGCGAGAAGTGTAACATATTTGTGAAGATAAGTGAGGCAGCTAGGGACCCCATCCATTTGGTCTATGTGTTCGCGGAAGGTTAGTCGTATTCGCGAAATGAGGGGTTCACCGAAGCATCGCATTCACAATTGGTTGGACGCATTTGTGAAGAGACTTTTGGGTGGCAGAATCATTTGTGCTACGCGAACGCGAGTAAAAGGCCGTGTTCATGATGAAGAAACATCTGGGCAGCGGTGTTAAATTTAAAAATAAGGGTTTGAACTCATTTTTCATATTTTGAGCTAGAGACCACAGATTTGGCCGATTATTAAAGGGATTTTCAAGGAGTTGATTGGGGTAAGTGATTCTTACTTGGTTTTAGCTAAATTCCATGATTACACCTTTAATTCCATCCTCTAATTTGTGATTTGGGATGAAAAATTGCAAAAAAAAAAAGAGGAAGAATTCTTGAGTTAGATTTTTAAAGTTTTGAATGAAATTTTGTTATCGAATTTTGGGTAAATTTGGTATGGTTAGACTCATGAGTGAATGAGCTTTCAAATTTTCTAACTTTCGTCAGATTTCGAGATGTGGGCCGGGGAGTTGAGCCAATTTTGATTTCTTGTTATAAATTAGTGTTTTTCATGTGGAATCGATCCATTTAGCCTATATTAATTGTATTGTATTGCTTGTGGCTACATTAGGGGACGTTTGGAGACTTATTTGAGAGGCAGAGGCATTTTGGAGTAGAATTGTGCCGGAATTGAGTAAGTATCACATTCAAAATTGATTCTGAGGGTTCAAGACACCGGATTATGTGTTATGTGATTGGTATTGAGGTGACGCACATGCCAAGTGATGGGCGTGCGGACGTGCACCGTGAGAATTGTGACCTAGTTGATCCTATGGAACTGTATAGTGATTCTATCTTTGTTCATATTCGTATTTTAATCATGTGATAAAGTAATTGAGATATTAATTATGCTAGATATCATGTTTAGGCTTTATGTCGGTATAGTTAGGACCCATAGTGATCGTCTCTTGCTATCACGTTAGTGATTTCATTGATATTTCATACTTAGTCATATTCATTTATTTCATATCATATCTCAGTCTCAAATGTTATTTATTGATACATTATGTCATTGTTTCGGGCTAATTTTCATGATATTGTGAGTTCATGAGTGAGACTGGAGAGATTGATGACTGAATGAGGATGAGAGCCTAATTATGAGTGATAATTATGGGATCGGACTGTGCGCCATAGAGGTTATACTGACTTTAGGATAGCGCTTGGGTTGTAGGAGCCCCTCTAGAGTTTGTACACACCCCAGTGACTGCGGTTGATATTATTGAGGGATGGTTCTTCCCTGAACATAGTTCTTGTCCGAAGTACTTGATACCTGGAGATGGATCTATTCCGAAGTGTTGGACTGGCCTTCCTCGGTACTTGGTTACTGATGGTCCGTGATGTATATATTTCGGGATGGGTCTTCCCTGGGCCGTATGGACTATATACAATACTGAGTGGTTGGACATTTGAGAGTGTGAGCATGAGGCTTTTAGAATGGTGCATCACGTAAAGCATGTGCATTGGCATGTAGAAATAGAAGAGTTATAATCTTCACAATGTTCATATCTGATATATTTTACTTTTTTGAGCTATCTATTTAACTTGAAAGCATACCTACATTTTTGCACTATTATTTGTGTTAGCTGTACCAGTTGAGTTTGTTACTACCTTTCAGTCCAAAGGTTGGACTGTTACTTACTGACTTGGTTGTACTCATGTTACTCCTTGCACCTCATGTGCATATCCATGTGATTCTGGTCATGGCGGCTGTTGATTAAAAAGTCAGATCCTGGAGACTATCGAGGTAGCTGCATGGCATTCGCAGGTCATGCTCTCCTTCTTTATCTCTATTTATATTTCAGCTTTTAATCCCGAGACATTGTAGTGGACTGTATTCTGGTTTAGAGGCTCATGTACTCTGGGACACCCAGGTTTTGGGATGGATTGTATCATATTTTGGTTTGCTTCTCTTTTTCAATTTTTTTTTTATTAAATATCAATTTCTTCCACCTTTATTTTTAAAGTGTTTACTGTTTTGAGATATTGAGTAATGGTTGGCCCAAGCGCCCTCACGACGGTTGATTTTGGATCGTGATAGTTTCACTTCTTTAAACTCAACTCGTATCATCATCATGCCAAAATAAAATAACTGTCGTACATAGTAAAAAAAGTGTGCGTGCATGTGTGTATAACATTAAAGATTCTCTAACAATTTTATAGCATATTCATAATTAGTAAGTATGACATATATGTTTTTTTTCATTGTGTTTTATCTTTAGCTAATTTTGTATTGGTTCCAAGGATTTATAAGTCTTTCGAGCCAATTTCTTTCCAAGCAATTTAGGTCTATCTCGTCCCCATATTTAACACATTCAGTCACCATAGGTTCATACCTACAAACCAGTGCTGGTATAGGACGGTGCAAAAGGACGAAGTGCTCCCTAACAATATTTTTTTTATTCCAAAACTCGAATGTTAGACTACTGATTAAGGAAATGATATCCTAATACATTCCACTACAAGTGTTAGTGGTACGTAAATAGTGACTTAGGGTAGCGAAAACCTAGAAAAAGTTGGGTTAGGTTTGTGAATAATTGTCAAATTACTTTATAAATTTCGTTCATTTACTTTTCGATTTTTTCTATAGGTATTTCTTTCACAATACTCAATTTCTCATGATAGCATACTCTAAAATGAAATTTGAAAGCAGAGTAATATTTGGAAGAACCATTTTTAAAACGAAGTAAATTTCGAGAATCAGACTGAAGCAATTTACTTTCATTCAATGTAGGACGGCTACATCACATCTCCATGAGGTAAAACCATAAAAGAAATTCTTGGGGAAAGGAAACAAAAAAACTAGGATATGATCAATGTGTTTTCCAAAATTTTGATTGTATTAACCATTTTGACGCATTTAATTCCAGCTACGCTGTGGAGCCTGCATTGGAAGAACTGTGAGGTTCTAATTTCTCGTCTTTTGAAGTTTCTAACCATGTAGCTATTTGGAATTAATCAGAAGATGCTAAATTTCTACGCTGTTCCAACATTGAAGGACCATATATGATTTTGAGTATAATGAATTAAAATAAATGCATAAAATTGTTGACTGAGCTCTTACTACACTATAATGTTATATTGATGAATTACTTACTAGATCACCGAGCCCGTAGTAATATGACATTTTCAAAAATACTACTACTACAAAACAACATATAGTTTTGGTCGTTTGATTCGTGAGAACTGAAATTTCAAAGGACTACTGCATCTTATACTCAATAGCTATTACATATTTATAGCAGAGCAAGAAAAAAATTGAACTATTATGCACATTCTACTGCAAAACGTAGTAGAAGAACTTGAGATTCGGCCATGAAAGGAAAAAAAAAAGAGCAACATTTTCTTACAGCCAGAGTGATCCGAACCTCATGAATGAACAATACTATTTGGGAGGAAGCCCCATTTTCTTCCTCGTTTTCCCCACGAATAAATCCTTTGATTTGATCATCCCGGGAACTAATCCAATGATAGTTGTGAATGAGAATTGAGCCACTGCATCTTGCCTTCCTAATGAAACAATAATCTTGGGTGACTTAGGCTCATAAGTTGCAAGTTTGCTTTCCTTTCCACTCATCAATAGTTTCAAGTTCTTCACTGCCACTACAGCATGCTTCTGAGCTGAATATCCTTGTTTAAGTTCCTGGTAGCGAATTAGAAGAATAAGAATTCACTTCAATAATAGAAGAATATTGCTCAAAAATTTGAAGTACTAGCTGTCAGTTCCTCTAAGTATTATTCTGTTATCAAAATCGACACGTATGTTTTTTAACTGTAGCAGCTGTAACAACAAGAGTCAGTGCAACCACATTTTCAAGTTTTTCTTCATGCGATTGGATGTTTTCATATCTGTACTGCCTTTAATACAAAATACTATTTACAGCTACGATGAAAAAGGTTTCAAGAAATATGAGATATGCAATTATTCAGTGCTTACCTTAATATCGGTGATATCTCCAACGGCAAATATGTTTCTATGACCCTTGACTCTAAGATTTTCATCAACTTTTAACCTTCCAAAGTTATCCATTCGGTCCTTCAAATACGTTTCCCTTAACCATTCTGAAGCTGTTGGTTTTCCTGTGCAAAGAAAATGGCAATCTGCTTTGATAGTTTCTCCGGATGAAGTGAAATATGTTTTGTTTCCATCTGATGTGTTATCACTCAAATCTACAGATTGCATCAATTTCACTTCCACATTCTTAGATTTCAACCATTCTAAAGTCTTGTCAGCTGCTTTTGGTCCAATGAACTCTAGTAACCTGGATCCATTATGCACCAGAGTTACCTTCTTCTCAGGAAAGTCGACTGCGATTTCTGCTGCAAGTTCAACCCCAACAGGTCTACCACCAACAATCAATATAGAGTCAGCTGCTTTTATCTTCTCATTTTCTGCAACAAGATAGATATCATAATCAGTCGACCCTTTCACAATCTGGACTAGTAATATCAAGTCATCTTTAACCTGACAGTGTATTATAATTTTGAAGGAAGATGATCAAATAAGAAACAATTTAATCACTAGTAGATCTCAACATCTTCATTTTATAGTAAAACAATCTTAGAAACTATGTTGCTCAGATCCTCCAAAAATGTCGTCGTACTCCTCCAAAAAGGCATAACATTGGGAGAATCCGACACCAATGAGGTGGTATTTTTGGCGAAGCAACATAGGTAACAAATAAACTTGGCATACAATTATCTGGATCCAGCATAGCTTGCTAAGGTAAAAGTACGTATACTTTGTTCGTTGAAAAGCAGAGAAGATGGTATATATAACGACTTAAGGATGAGGATCCAAATAACATATTCATATTATAAAAGAAGTCATTGATGCTATGTATACCTGATTGATACTCTTCCAATCTATCAGTTCTAGTAATGGGCAGGGGATCATAGTGACCGGTGGCTACGACAAGATAGTCATAGGCAACTTGACGTCCGTCTGCAGTCAAGACTTCTTTGTTGGTGATATTAGTGACTTTGGAAACAATGAGACGCCCATTGGCGAGGTAATCTTTGTGGTCGATCACTGATCTCTCAGCGAAAGAAGGCTCTACCATTGCTCTTAAGCTTGCCCATGGTATCTCCAAATAATCCTTCCTGTTAACACAACAGGTAATTTCGCTACCCATTAAAACACATTGAACCAAATAAACACAGGAAAGAGTTTTCTTCAGAAAATCAAAGGCAATTTGGGTTTAGGGTTTAATTTTTAACAAAATTCCCATCTTTGGTTTCTAAAATTAGCCAATTTAATTTTGACATTGTATCTGAGTTTATCTAAACCCATGTAATCAAACAAAATTATCAATAAACAGAGCTGAAAAGTTAAGAAAAAGCAATTACTATAACATCAACAAGTCAACCAAGTCAAGAGAAAAGCAGATTACTCGCGCCAAGGTCAAACCAATGAATGCAAGACATATATCTTTCATACACAAATTTTGTTTGAAATAATCAGATATAAGTCTCAACATATTAAATGTGGTATATGCACACTGCAAATTAATTAATTGAAAAAACAGAGAAGAGCTTACGGATCAATAAGGGTTAAATCAGCATCGAACTGAAGGGACTTGGCAATGAGGGAACCAGCTACTCCTCCGCCTATCACCACCACCCTCTTCCCTCTCCCTCCGCCCCACTCCGATGGATTCTCCATTTATTTCTACAATGCTATTTTTAGGAAAAAGATTGTAGCTAGGAAAGAAAAGGCAAATCAAGAGAAGTTTGTTGCTATGTTATTGTATGATTTGGTCATTGTCAACCACGCGGGATCAACAGCTCATTGAAAATAATATATTTAATGACAAATCACGAAAAGGACAAAGGCAATACTAAGAAAAGTTCTTTTCATTTTTAATTGTAGGAAATGTCAGAATGGAAGGTTCCAAATTTCAGTTTCTCTGTAGGTAGCATTGAACAAAAGCTAGGACCGGTAACTCGGTGTTTGAACAAGTAAATGAAAACAAATTCACTAAAGTATTTTCCAAGAAACCTTCTACACTTAAACCTCTCTATAACAGCATTGTATACAACAATCATCCGCTATAAAATTCAAGTTTCTTTGAAATTAATTTTCAAGTTATGTTATAATATATGTTTTCTATAACAATAGAATTTTGCTACAACTTAAAATAAACAACACTGCTATAGAGAAGTTTGAATGTATACTAAGTAGTAAAATTTAATTTTCACGGATTTAGTGTGGCTATGTTATGTCCTTTTTCTTTCTCTAAATGTGTCACGATTCCGGTTCGTCCTTCGTGAACCATCGTGACGACACACAGACTCTACGACTAGGTAAACCTAGCAATGCGGAAAATAAACAAAATTTGCGAAAGAAATAATTAGGAATTGAAATAGTGAAATAAAATAGTGTTTGAAATGCTGCTCGACATACACAATATCAACTCCTGAAACTAATAACATTTTTCAAAAACCCGAAAACTCATGATCACAAGCTTTTGAATGTCTACAAGTATCTAACTCGACAGTGTCTAACAACAATAAATAATACAGAAGGGCTACTACTTAAGGGAAGAGCAGAAGGGACTCTACAGTCTGCGAACGTAGTAAATATACCTCGGAGTCTTTACGAGTGCCTCGCCTCAAGCGGGATAAGTCTGAATCACAGTACCTGGATTTGCACATGAAAAATATGTCCAGGAACGACATGAGTACACTACAGCGATACTCAATAAGTGTCAAGACTAACCTCGGTCGAGTAGTAATGAGGAAGGTCAGGGCTCTATTGAGGTTAAATGAAATATAAGGTATAACAGATTAAGGTAAAACAGTACAGTTGAAAGCTAACATTAACAATTAATACAGGATAATAAGGATAACAACGACTGAACAGAGACAAAAATAATCACAAGGAGTACCACTCTTCACAAATATAATAATCGTGGATCGCTTGGTATCCCGAGGATCACTTAGTATCCTTAATATATACCAGGGATCTCTTGGTATCTCGAGGATCTCTAGGTATCCTCAATATATGTTAGGGATCTTTTGGTATTCCGAAGATCACTTGATGTTCTCAATATACGTGCTAGGGATCTCTCAGTATCCCACACTTTAGTTCAAATCTAAAATACGTACAAGGGATCTCACGGGATGTCATCTCGTAGCCCCAAGGTAAAACACACAGTAATAACACAAAGAATACTCAATTAAACTCAACTTCATACCAAGGTAAAACAGGTAATTCTTACCTAGCATGCTTCACATCATACAAATTAGGCAGTTTAAGCAAATAAAGCAATTAAGTCAATTAGTCATACTCCTCTAAGCTAGCAACATGTTTAAATTGCAAGTAGTATAAACAGGAAATGGAATACAATTCTAAGTACTTAATCAAACTGAATTTTTCAACAATTAGCACAAGTATGAACTCGTCACCTCATGTATCATACATTTCAATTATCGTAGTACCAATCCTAAGGGAAATGTCCCCCATACAAGGTTAAGCAAGCTACTTACCTCGAACCGGCTCAAAATCAACCTGAAATCATGTTCTTGTCACGAGTACTCGACTCCAAATGGCCCAAATCTATTAAATTCAATTGCTTAATGTAAATACTTCAAGTAACTGATTATACATTTAAATTTTAAGCTAATACGCAAAATTAGGTAAAATAACCAAAATGCCCTCCAGGACCACGACTCGAAATCGGGTAAAATTTATATTTTCAAAATCCTCTTACTCTCACAAGTCTAACCATAACAAAATTATTCAAATCAACTGTCAAATACCGAGTCAAAACTCGAATTCTATGTCTAAGAGCTCTCTTATAATTTTTTCCCAATTTTAATCTCCAAACCGAAATGAAATGACAAACTAATAATAAATTTATGGAATACAACTAGAAAGGGTTGAGGAATTGTTACCCAATGATTTCCTCTTCATATTCCTCCCAAAATCGCCCTGTCCCGAGCTTCAAATCAATTTCTAACTTTCTGAAACTAAACCATCAAATTCTGATTTTCTGCCCATCAAAGTCGCATATGCAGCTCAATTTCCGAATCTGCGATTCCGCTTCTGTGGTTCTCGCTTAAAATTCCCTCTCCGTAGATGTGACCCATATACCGCATCTACGGTCCCGTAGGTATGGTAACATGTCCGCTTCTGCAGTTCCTGCTCACAATCCTCTTGGTTGCTTCTGCGGCTTGACTCCACGTATGCTGGAGTCGCATCTGCGGCCTCTCAATCGCAGATGCGGTTATGACAGCAGTCCAAAGAACTTTAGCTGCAAATTCCAAGGTCCAACTTCCTGTTAACCACCCGAATTCATCTCGAGGCCCCTAGGACCTCAACCAAAAATACACACAAGTCATAACTATCCAGACTTATACCAATCCCCAAAACACCTCAAACAACATCAAATCGATCAATTAGCATCGGATTCAAGCCTAAGAATTTAAAAACTCTAAGAATACGCTTTCGATCAAAAAGTCTATCAGACATCGTTCGAATAACCTGAAATTTTGCACACACGTCATATTCAACACTTTGAAGCTACTCTAATTTCCTAAATTCCATTTCGACCCTCAGATCAAAATGTCACTATAGAACCGAAAACTTAAAAATTTAACTTTCGGCATTTCAAGCCTAAATGAGCTACGGACCTCCAAAATACGATACGAATGGGCTCCTAAACTCAGAATCACCCAGCTGAGCTAACGGAACTATCGAAATTCCATTCTGAGGCCGTTTTCACAATGCTCCGACTATGGTCCAAATTCTAAAACTTAAACTCTCATTTAGGTACTAAGTGTCCCAAAACTCTCCGAATTTCCAAATAAATCTTCTCGGAAACTCACAATACTAGAAATAAATATGGAAAATGCAATTATAGGGGATCGGGGCGTTAATTCTTAAAATGACCGGCCGGGTTGTTACAACAAGTACCTCAACGTCAATTGTTTAAAAGAATTAGTTTGCTTCCAACTACCACAAAGATGTTTATGTGCTATCCAGTATTTCTATCCTAAAATATTTGTCGTTTTCTTTTATTAAATAAACAATTTTGATATAGTTTAAATATCTACAGAATTTCATGTCCTCCTTAAGATGCTAAGTTTAACTTTTGATCATGTTTTGAAACAAATGTATCAACAAGAGAATATAGACATTCGATACAACTTAATGCTCCTTATTTTTCTCTTCCCTCATCTTCCTCTTTCTCGAGAACTGGTTTGGTTGAAGAAACTTAAAAGATCTATAATCGTTAGGTATTATTGAGTTCAATTGTTATGGACTGCAAAGTGACAACTCATTTTAAAGGTTTTGGTTGTACCATTGAGTATTTTGGGGAATGGTATATTACAATGTTGGATGTCAATTTGGGGTTACCTTAGACCAATTTTGAAACAAAACCATGTTAGTGAAATGTGTAATCTGTAATGATATATAAGTATCGCGAGTTTCGACACCATCTAATGTAAATCTCAAGTTCTAGCCATATAAAATTCGAAAAACTCTTAATTGCATATATAAATCTTGAACTCATTGGAACCTTTTCGAGAGTCTCCCACTCTTCTCAAATCGCAATTACACCGACAAAACGGGCCGAACGACCTATGCCCCATTAGCACGACAATACCCAAAGAAGTAAACCCAACAAGCAAATTCCTATATGCAAACTACATCCTTCAAAACTAACCACTCAATCATTCCATGATTCCCATATACCCATAGAGTGTAATACAACCTGTATCTAGGAATTTCCTTACTCGAGTCATCCTCGAACTCAACCTCTGCAAGTCATAACTGATTATAAAGTATACCTCAAACCGAAATCAATTCTACACATAACTGTGTAATCAACTCGTCGATAGAAGGCTCCCCCACTTGGTTCAAGGCCATGAAATAAAACCATACCATATTACTGCAGTGAGATACAACTAAATTCTTCATGAGCTTATGTAACACAAACCATCTAATAGTTCAAATTATCTGCAAATATCGTATTCACTCTTGTAACAGGAAAGCTAACTTCCACAAGAGATCCAAACTCAAATTGCACATATATAACCCACTGATAGATAAGAAAGCCTCTACACAATGTCATAAAAGTCATCTGTATATTACCTTGCAGGTTAACAGGTTTAACCTCAAATTGACATCTTTTTTTACTGTCATAACTATTACGTAATCACTTAATCTTCCTCAATTTCAACTCATAACAAGACATAAAAATCTACTTAGCTCTAAAATTAAACAACATGAAAGATCCCTCAACACACCTATAACTCGAGCCAATATGACAAATCAAGACAGAAGTCAAACACCTAATGGTCCCTTTATATCTCAAGCAAACTCTCCCCAACACATTCAAACCATCTGAACACATCTCGCAGTCTCATCTTACTCATCATATAGTCGTCCAACCTCTAATCGGGCCATAAATTCCATTCCTACGGACACTATCGGACATATAAGTCCAAAAGCACGTGCTCACAGAACCGAAATACCCGTGCTCAAGTTACAGTCAAAACCCGACCTCAAGTCCTCCAAAATGTCCCTTCATCAGCGCACAGAAATCACATCTCGCACCTCATCCTTGGAATCACAAGCCATCGATGCACAGCTGATACCGAGCGCTCACAAGTGCATACGAATGCGTGGAAGGAATTCAAAGGGTTACGCTTCATGTTCAATCAATGTCGCATGATAAGGAAAGAAAGATGGGAAGTATATACTAAATGTTTTGTAGCCTCTCAAAGATAGGTATGGACATTATCATACCGATCCGCAAGACTTTACTAGACACTTGCTCATGACTTGTAAACTTATGAACTTAGAGCTTTGATACCAACTTGTCACGATCCAAAATCTAACTAATCGTGATGGCACCTAACCCAACCCGCTAGGTAAGCCAATTGACAAATGTCCAATTCCAATGATATTTAATTAGACAAATAAGTAAAGAAAATATTAATATCTTATACATTTCCCAAGGACTGCTTGTGAGCACATGATTTTTGCACTAAGCATTTAAATTCCAAAATTAAAATAAATATGTTTTTGAGTGCAATTACTTGCTTTGCTTGAAATTAGTTATATTTTTGTGTATTTGAATAAGTAAGAAATTAGAAAAAATCAAAAAATAGTAGTAATTAATTTGTTAGTTTAGTTAATTAGAAAATTAGTAAAAATAGCTTAAGTAGTAGAAATTAGGAAAAAATAACAGAAAATTACCAAAAAATACTAGAAAATTAGAGTAGGTAGTAAATTAGGATTTATAATTTTTCATAAAAGAAAAGAAAAAAAAAGTATAAAAGAAAAATGCATAAAAATCATTAAAATCAGAAAATACAAAAAATAGGTTGTGTAATAAATCTGGGCCAATTGTGAGTCCAAATAGCCAGCCCAGTCCTTAGGCCCAAAGCAGACCCGGTCCAAGTCTCTAAGTGACTTGATCCCAGCCGTCCAATCTCATTGATCTAACGGCTGGGATATTTAATTGAATTTGAGTCTTAATTAATTATAGGAGATTTGATCTGGGCCGTCCGTGTGATTTAATCTAACGGCCAAAAACCTTAGCCTCTTTAACAATCGAACGACGACGTTTAAGTAACGCTCATTCAAAGCCGTCGATCTTGATCAAATGGACGGTCGAGATTACCTGGGATATTTGGCCTATAAAAAGGCCTTGTCTGAAGACGGCCGCTCACTTTACACACTCTTCAACCCTAGAGACGCCGCCATGATTTCTTCGTCTCCCTCACCTCCTCATCTTCTTCAGAAACCCTAAACGGCCATGGCGGCCACCACCCTCCACGGTGGTCGCCGGCTCCTCTTACCACTCCCTTCATCTCCATCTTCTTCTTCTCCGTCTTCTTGACCCAAAACCCCCAGAAAACCCCCTGTTCTTCGAAGTCCCGGTCACCGGAATCTTCGCCGGTGACCACCAAAGTATGCAGACCCACCTGAAACTAATGCCAATCTCTTCCTCTCTTCATGATCTATCCACCCATACCACTGGCTCCCCTCGAAAGTCCCTTGAACTTCTCGAATATCCCGAAGAAGGTCGTCGGAACCCTAACTCCGGCGACCCCAAGTTCAACCCCCAATCAAGACCTCACCTTTACCATCCCCAAAACACATCTCTTCAAGCCGAAATCCAAAAAGGCCTCGTCTTTAGGCCTAAAAGAAAAATCAGAAGAAAATTGAAAAAAGATAGAGAGAGATATCTGGAAAAGAAAAGAGAAGAAGAAACAAGATGAGAGAATAAAGAAGAAAGAGCTCGTGAGAGAGTGTGCAAAAGAAGGGAATAGGAAGCTCGGGGGACCGGCCCCGCAAGCTAAGTCCCTCACCCTTTTAGTTTTCTTTAGTTTAATAGGATTGTTTGTGACTTCTTACATGTTTGGTCTTGACTTCTATGATTTTTGTGTTCGCATGATAAGTATCAATTAGTCTTTGATATTCTGTTCTTTTTCTTTATTTCATTTTTTGTTTTAATATGCCTTGCATATCTTTGCCTTGCATGTTCTGATTGATTTGCGTTTCATATGTTAGTTGTAAGGCTATTTTTGGTTCTCTTTTGGTGATTCTGTTCTTATCTCGAGTTTGAGCTTCACATGCTAGTCTAGGATCCTGTATATCCTCATCTATTAACCTGTTCCTTCTTTAAATTCTGGAATAGTTCCTTTGAACATGTTAGTCATAGGGCTTATGTTGGTTTTATGATTTTCATTTATGTCCTGTGCTTCTCATGTTAGTCTAGGACCCTTCTGCTTATCTTCTCATGCTGTGAGTCTTTGTCTATTTCTCTGTGACCACACTGATTTCCCAACTGGTTCATCTCCTATGTGTCCCTGTGTTCTTTTGGACCTGTTAGTGATAGGACTCTATCTGTTATATGCCTTGTTTGATCACATGGCTTTTTGCTCTAAGATTGAGAAGTTCATCCTTTTGTGTCATTTTAACTGTTGAGTGCTGATTCATGGCAAAAGCATGACCTTTGATCTTTGTCTTGTGTTTGAAATCAGGCTTAAGTTATTATGACCACTCTTGTTGCCTTTGATTGTAACAATTCATAGAACTGAGTTTCTTTCTAGCTTTCAGGGACTAGTTTTTCTACTGTTATCAAGCATGTCTAGTTCATGTACTGGTTTAAGTGTTTAATTCTCAATTAGGATTTATTCTTTTAAGATTTTCATGATCTTGGTATTTCCCCTTCCCTACATTAGCCTGGTTCTAAGGTTGACCATTGGTTTTCATGTCTGATCAAGCTATGTTTAAGTTTAACTATTTGTGAGAATTGAATTTAGTACCTATATGATCATGAATCTTGAGTATGCTTTGGGTCTTTCAATGAATCATCTAGCATGAATTGGTTGCAATTGGGTCTGCTTGATGTCAATTAACACTTTGGTATATGAAATTGAGTCATGAAAGTTGATTAATTAAGATTCATCATTATCAAACCTGCCTTCTGAGTTTTAATTGATTGATAAACATTGCTTGGTTTCATATGACTATGTGTGCATTTGAATGTCAAAATGACTGAATTTGCATTAGGTTTATTGTTATTATGAATACTGTTAAATGCCTTTCATACTTTAGGAGGATTGGTTATAGCTGTAGTTCTAGGTTCCATAAGTGGTTAGTTTTTAAATAGGATAAAACACTGAAATGATCTTAATTAGGTTATAAGTTTAATAATTGGCCTAAGAATGGTTAACCTTGCAAAAGGTTGACCAATTCTATAAGCCCTAACACACAGCTCACTGTTAAACAGTGGCTGGTTGTGCAAAGGGGCTATGTCTGCAAATGCAGACTGGCCCAGGCTCTATATTGAGCCCTGAACAGCAAAGTGGCCAAACCTGTAAAGGTTTTGGGCCAAGCTGTTCAGTATATGGCTTTGATAGCCCAAGCCAAGTCTCAACTTGAGACTGGCTAGTTCTTAAATAGGTTAAGCATAACAATAAAACAGGCTATGCCTGCAAGTAGCTTTAATTAGGAATAAATTGGTCTTAATTGACTGGAATTAGTTTAAAAGTGGCTAAAATTGAAATAGTTCTTAAAAATAAATCTGGCCAGCCCTTAAATACTAATGCCAGGGCTGGCTATTAGTTAAATAGGTTCAAAACTAGCTAAAATCTGCCCTAGGCAAGCTGGTAAATCAGCAGTGCCCTTAGGGGCACAATTGGGAATTGAAAAGGTAAAATAGTAACTAGTAAGAACTTAGGAGGGTAATAGGGACATTCATGCTCCTGATTTCTGCAATTTTGCAGAGATTTAGGGGGTATAATGGTCTCCTAAAAATGGGAAATCTGTAAAAATCTCAAACCCCTAAGGTCATACTAGTAAAAGGCCATAAAAGAGAATCTTTAGAACCTTCCATCACATGCTGGAAGGGTTTTTAGTAACTGAAATATGGACCAAAGTGTAGAATGGATAATTTTAGGAGGGGGAAGTGGGATTAATCCCATACTTCTTCCCCAAGTATTCAGCCCTAAAGGTTAGCTATAAATATCTCTTAAAAGGGGCTAAAAAGGGGGATTCCACGGTAGAACAATCTGAGCTAATATTTGGGGTTCCAAGCTGAAGCAATCTAAAAATATATAGGCTGTTATAATTAGCAATACAACAGTAGAATTTTCTGGGTTTTCTATCGGATTTCATTGGGTCATCTACTTGGGTCTTCTCTGTTTGCTGTGGACTTTGCTACTGCTGTGTGCTGTGCTTCCTTCTCTTCACTGTTGCATTCACTGTTGTTTCAATCCTTGCTGTGCTTACTTGCTTTACCCCTAGACTCATCGGATTTCCTTTGTGGTTCAGGTACATGTCTTTTTCAATTGAAGTTGTATTGATGACCTTGATGAAATGAAAATGAAGATCCTGTGCCGTCGTGAAGTTATTCTAATATTGATTAGTTTTAGTTGTAAATTATTCATTGTAGTTTTTATAGTAGCTGAAGAACAAAACCAAGCAGAAACAATGTAATAGTATAGTAGTAGTAGTATAGTAGTAGTATAATATAGATAGTTTACCACTTAGTTTAATTAGGTAAAAGTACTAAAACATAAGCTGATTAACAACACCTGCAAAACTAACAATCTGGTAACGAAATTCATGAGGAAATCAGTAGTGTAATGGTAGTATAATTGTAGATCACCCATCACTTAGTCAAATGGGAATGTTGTTAAAACCAGAGATAATCAATTTGCTTGCATACATTAGTAATAATAAGCTCATTTAGCTAATCTGTTTCATTAATTAATCTTAGAGTTCGAGTAAGTCTAAAAAGAGAAGCAAACAGTTGAGTAATGAAGTTGGTTTTGACAGATTTGGCTCTTATTAAACAACAGTAGATAATCATTTGGTTAATTAGTCTCTGAATATCAATGAGTACAAGAGAGAAAACGAAGTAGTTTTAGACTAGATCGGTAATATTGTTTAAGCCTAGAATTGTAGTATAGCAATGTGTATATAATCAGTCTTTTAGCTCTAGATAATATGGTTGTTGTCAATAAGCAATCGGATCGTTTAAACACTGCATTACATAGGCAAAATGTCTCTTTGACAGGGTGATTTTAGTATAGATATAAGCCATTAATAGAAAGCAAAGAAACAGTGTTGGTTCATTCACTTATTCATTAAGTAGTTTTGACATTGGTTTAATAATACATTTGTACAGTTATTCCATTTTTGATCTATAAAATGATAGTTAAATGTTATTTCTATGTGTCTGATTTACTTTGAGTTCCTTATTTTATCCTTTATTTTTGTTCCATTCGATTTAAATCTCTACATGGAGCCGATTGGGCCAACGAGCAAGAGTCTCAAAACTGCCTGGGCATCAGAAAGGCTTGGGCAGTTCGAACATATATGAAGAGAAGACCGGGCCTTTTAAATAACAGATTTCAACGAGCCTGGATTATTATAGTGCTAGTAATACGACTAAGGAAAGAACAATATGTAGCAAATGTAGTTAACAAAATAGGATCGGACTTTAAAATTAATTGGGACGAGCCTCGCCCGAATAACAACCGGGGCCCCCATTTAGTAAGGATATAACACAAATAGACCCGGGAAAGCTAATAGCCAATTCCATAGCTTCTCCCAAAAGATTTAAAAGCCGATAGACATTACTTTAGGGCACGATTTTAATATACCTTCCTATGAATGAGTGTGCACTTGGTGCGACTCAAATCCAAATCTCGGTAAAGCTGAAATACACCAAAAGTCATAGGCGTACTGGTTGCGGTATGACTCGAGGCGTGCTTTCGCGATACCGCAAATTCCTAAAAAATAATATTTAACGTAAAAGCACATTATGTTGTTAAAATCTATAATCGAGTCAAACAAAAGTCAAGAACGACAGTGGAGCGACCGTGCTAAAACCACGGAATCCGGGAGTGCCTAACACCTTCTCCCGGGTTAACAGAGTTCCTTATCCGGATCTCTGCTTCGCAGACATTTACAAGAGTCAAAATTCCTCGGATTCGGGATTAACCGGTGACTTGGGACACCATTGCCATTCCCAAGTGGCGACTCTGATTAATCTCTAATAAAACCCCGAACCGATTGTCCTTAAATTGGAAAAACTCCTTCCCTTGCGTTATTTTATCCGTCTCGGGTAATTGAACGTCGGGGTATACCCTACAAGTGTATTTATACACCTTACGCATGTTTCGGGTAGTAAAAAAGGGAGGTGTGACAGCTCTGGCGACTCTGCTGGGGATCCAACCCTGAATTTCGATTTCAGGGTTTAAGAACTCGAGCTCCTTAGAACTGCCGTTCGCGTTTTTTGTTTGACTTCATTATATGATTTGAACAACATGCTATGTGCTTTATCGCTTTGATATTATGTGAACTGTATATAAAATTGTGCCGAAAAACCCTTCTCTCTTCTTCCCCGGGGATGTGCTTACTGGTTGAGACTCCCCTTTCTGTTAAAGTCACCTTGAATTAAGAAAACAGAGGCCGGATAAGTTACAAAGCCGATTGACTCCGCGGGTCACCGGTACGTAGCCCCCTCCTCGATTCGAGTTGTCCGCTCGGGTACACGGTCTAGCAATCCATGATAACCATAAGATTTTGAACATAGGTCTAGGACGATTATTTGCATCATATTTGACTTAGGGGACTCAACACAGGGGTTGGGTCCGTCTAGGACAGGTGACCCGGTATTGAAAAGACCGAGCATGTTATGTGTTGCATTTTATTATCCTTGATCGTTATGCGGACCGGCGAAAATCCCGAGATTGGAAAAATTGTTGAAAAAGAAAAAAAGAGAGAGAGGAAAATAATGATTTATAGAAAATAGGTACATGGAAAATTGGAAAATTGGAAAAAAATAGGTGGAACATTTTTGAAATAATTGGTCAAATAATCCGACCGAACTACGCAGGTTTGATTCTCGCCATTAGGTGGGATACGTAGGCAACCCTTAAACGGGTCCAACCACACTTTTAGAAAAAGACCAAAAAGATTTTCTTTTCAAATAATCGAGGTGATTGCTATTTTTGGAAATGGCCGAATGTTCCGAAAGGACGACGGAAGGTTGTTTTTGCAAAAATGGCCACTTCGAAAATTATTTTTCTTTTCTTTCATTCAAAAATTGAAAACTTGCATTGAAAAAGATTTTTTCCTTTTCTAAATAAAATCACCTTAATAAATGTGCAGGACGAGCACGATGATGAATGAACAATTTTCCCTAAATAAAATCCCTTTGGAGCTGAGGTTATGGTGGCAGGACATGGGATCCGATGGTCAAGACTGGGTCAAAAGGTACTTGAAAGGCCTTACGGGGTTACTCGAAATAGTTCCTCGAGGTGATGTAATTAGAGCGTTGGTCTCGTTTTGGGATTCGGCACACAACGTATTTCATTTCCCAGATTTTGAGCTTACCCCTACTTTGGAGGAGATTGCCTTTTACATTGGGAAGACCGAGGTTCCGCTGAAAGGAAAATACCCGGTATCTCCGAGGATGGTGACAATACATCGTTTCCTCGACTCTTTGAAAATCGCCCGGAATGTTCATAATGAAGATCTGGCCAATGGATTTTGTTCTTTAAGCTTCATCTACAACAGGTTTGGACACGTTGGGGGTTTCAACGACCCAACCAACAAATTATGCTTTAAGTCCAACCGGGCGAAATGGGAAGAACACCGGAGGTTCGCATTTTTGGTGGCATTTCTTGGAGTTATTATATTCCCGAGGAAAGATGGACATATCAATATAAAAGTCGCCGGGGTAGCTACCACACTGATAGTACAAGAAAACTGTACTCTGGCCCCGATGATTGTTGCGGATATCTATCGTGCTCTGATTGCGTGCAAAGCGGGGGCTACTTTCTTCGAAGGGTGTAACTTGATCTTGCAAATCTGGCTATTTGAGCATCTGTGCCACCACCCTTCATTCTCGAGCTATGGTTCGGCCGATCGGACATGTTTGGAAGAGTTCAATGCGAGGACAAAAGAAGTAAAGTTGCCGGAGGGAGTCCAAGGTTGGATTGTGTATCTTCGATCACTAACTGACGGTCAAATTGATTGGACGTATGACTGGTTACCTCTTGACGAGGTGATATACATGCCAACAGAGGGATCGCCATTTTTGATCATGGGTTTGAAGAGTATACAGCCTTATGCCCCATACAGGGCCCTGCGACAGTTGGGTCGGTGTCAAATTATTCCAAGAGATGGGGACCTCAGTGTGCAAGCTGTGAAGATTGGTCCGGACGGGCAATTCCGGAAGCAAAAATCCGGCAAATCTGGAATGAGTGCCAAAATTTGAAGATTGATACTTGTGTGCCGAATAGAGCAAAGGGGGAGATATCACCTGGGTACTCCACATGGTACCGACGAGGGGTTGAACACGAACGTCTTTCGAAGAGACCTCACTTGCAAGACCTGATAGAGCAATCCGAGGAAAATCTGAAATGGGCGGCCAAGGAAAAGGAATATAAAGCCAAAATCAGTCTGTTGGAAGATAAACTGAGAAATCTTCATTTCGAAAGCGGTTTACAAGCGGCATCCGATGAAGTGGAGAAGAAGCAGTTGAAGAAAGAGAATGAGATATTGAAAGCTCAAATGGCTCAAATGAAAATTGCATCCGAGACCCCAGTTCGCTCGGCCCGGGATGAAAAGTTAATTGAGATTCTCCGGCGAAAGGTAAATGACTATAGCTTCGATTTGGATAAAGCGAGAGAAAGAGTTAGTCATGGCTCGGAAGCAAATGGATAAAGATGTTGAGAAGAGAGCCAAATTGGTTCAACAACTGCAAGACAAGCATGATGCTGAAGTAGTCCAGCTTAGAAAGAAAATAATCTCAGCCACGGCCAAGAGCAACAAGATTATCAAAGATCTTGAGGAAGAAAGAGAATATTGCTACACGACTATGGCTAGATTAAAATTGGAGCTACAACAGGTGCAAAAGGACAACCAACATGTCTTGGACGCTCGCAATCAACAAATAAGCCGGTTATTGCAAGAAAAAGGGGTCATCAGAGAAAAGATTGTTCGCATCGCCCAGTATATCACCCGAAAGACTCAGCTTTGTGAAGATATGACTCGGAGGACTTTTGTATCTGCGGTGAAGTTTTTTGTACAACAAGTCATGGCCGACCTGGATAGGCTTCAAAGGGGTTTAGCATATAGGCCCGCGGCAAGGCCGAACGATGCCTCGCGGGCACTAGGTGCATTAATGTACTCTTAGGTCATGCATCATCTTTTATTTTTCTTTTCTTAAATATCGCTTTGTAATCAAGGTTTTGAATCATCAATGAGAAAACAAAGTGTTGTTACCAATTCTTTTACTTTATGTCATTTCCTTCATATCCGCTAGGCAAATAAATAGGAGCGTGATTATAAAAACGGCAAGGAAAAAGAGAGAGAAGAAAAAGCAAGAAAAGAAAAAAAAGAGAGAAGAGAAAAAGCAAGAAAAAAAGAAAAAGCAAAAAAAGAAAAAGAAAAGAAGAAAAGAAAGAAAGAAAACAAAAGAGCGGAAAAAGAAAAATGATGATTGAAGTGAGCAGCGGCCGGGATGATGCATAACGACTCGAGCGAATGTGTTTGTTTTTAAAGTCGTTACATATTATTCATACGCTAACAACTAACAAGTGTTGATGTTTGTGAGTCCAGATTTTCTAGGCAACTGGCATACTGGCTACCCACTCATACAACACCAGATCCAAAAAGATGACAAAGGCTGTGTCCCAGGAGATCGAGGCAACCATTGTAGACCCTGCTCACGAAGAAGAGATCGTGGATGTGGCGGGGATGAAAGAAGAAATGTACAAGTTAAGACAACAGATGGCTGAAATGTACCAGGCTTGGTCGAGAGGTCAACCACTACCAGCCTACCCTGCTAACCCTGCATAACCCTGCAGCCAATCCTAACCCCGAGCCACCAACAATGAACTCGTCCTCCACCTACCCCGACTACCCTCACTACTATGCTTCCACCTCCCAAATGCCACCACCTCCAACCAAGCAAGCACCACCTCCTATACCACAAGTCGCTCCTGTATATGTGGCACCTCCGCCCGCTGTTATCCACAAATCTTCTAGTGAACCAATATTCCATATCCAGGATCCTCACTATTACCCCCCGGAGCCTACTTTCAGACAACACGAGTCTCACACTCCCATGATAGAAGCGAGTGCCGGGCAGGAGGAGATGGCTCGGAAAGTGAAGAGTCTTGAGAACGCTTTCCGCAATATGCAAGGGCTGGGAGGGCAAGTAAGTGTAGCCTACAAAGACCTGTGTTTGTTCCCTGAGGTGCAGCTTCCTGCAGGATTTAAGTTGCCAAAGTTCGACATGTACAACGGACACGGGGATCCGGTAGCTCATCTAAGAGGATATTGTAGCAAGATGAGAGGCGCGGGAGGTAGAGATGAATTGTTGATGGCGTACTTTAGCCAAAGTTTGAGTGGATCAGCGCTGGAATGGTATACCCGACAGGACCATACAAGATGGTTCGTTTGGGATGACTTAGCGCAAGCTTTCGCTAGTCACTTTCAGTACAATTTGGAGATCATACCCGACAGGTTATCCCTTACCAAGATGGAAAAGAAGCCGGGAGAGAGCTTTAGAGAATACGGTTTTAGATGGAGGGAACAAGGCCGCTAGAGTGGATCCACCGATGAAAGAAGGAGAGATGGTGGATTGTTTTCTGCAAGCTTTGGATCCAACATACTACGGCCATCTAGTGTCAGCAATTGGAAAAAGTTTCAACGAAGTGGTGAAAATGGGAAGTTTTGTAGAAGAGGGTTTGAAGACAAACAAAATTATGAGTTTTTCGGCTATCAAAGCCACCAATCAAGCTATACAGAGTGGAAGCGGAGGAGTGATGGGAAAGAAGAAGAAAGAAGAAGTAGCAACCGTTGAAAGTAGGTCATGGAGTCGCAACCCACATTATAACCCACCAAGACCCTATCGCCAACACCCACCAAGCCCGTCAACCCCATATAATCCACCACCACCATCTTACCCGCCAAATCCCTACAATGCACCAAGCCCATATAACCCACCACCACCACCATACCCACCGACTGTACCACATTACCATCACCCTCAAACCCAAGCTTATCCACCACCACCACCCCACGTGTGGAGAGCTCAAGCTCCACACAATGTGTACCATACCCAAAGCACATACCCAACCCCTAAACCTTACCGAAACCAGAATAGACCCAGGCCGGACGCTGATTGGAGAAACAAAGCAAGAAAGACATTCACTCCTCTCGGAGAGTCATATACCAGTCTTTTCCACAGGTTGAAAGAATTGGGGATGTTGAGACCAATCGCACCGAAAAATCCGAACCCACCCCCGAAAAATCTTGATTCTTATGTCAGATGTGAATATTGTTCAGGAACATTGGGCCACGATACTGAGAAGTGTTGGCAATTAAAGAATGCCATTCAAGATCTTATCGATGAGAGGAAGATTGAAGTGCAGGCTCCCGAGGCCCCAAACATTACCCAGAATCCATTGCCGAATCACCACGAAACGAATATGATAGAACTGGTGCAGGGTGATGGCAATCAAAAACCATCTCAGGCCGTCATGATGATAAAGTCGAGTGACAAGTTAGAGAAAGAAATTGTGAAAGAGGAAGTAATTGTTGAGAAACCAAAGCCAGTAGTGATGGGAGGTTTAAAGGTGGTAGTTCCAGGTGCAAAGACGATCGTAACTATGAAAGGAGCAAGTGCAGAGCCAGTAATCATAAAACCAGTAGTGCAAATGCCAGTGGTGAATACAAAGACTGTGCCTTGGAACTATAACAAGGTGACGGTAGTTTACAAGGGAAAAGAGATTTCTGATGAAATTAATGAAACGCATGGACTTACCCGATCTGGAAGGTGTTTTGCTCCAGAGGAACTGAGAAAGATGAAAACGGTAAAAGAAAGTCAACTGAAGAAGCCAGTGTCGGAGGAGGAAGCAGAAGAATTTCTTAAGAAAATGAAGTCACAAGAGTACTCAGTGGTGGAACAATTAAGAAAGACCCCGGCCCAGATTTCTTTGTTATCTTTGTTGATAGATTCAGAGGAGCACCGGAAGGCTCTTATGAAGATTCTAAATGAGGCTCATGTTCCGGAGAAGATTTCAGTGTGTCATTTGGAGAAGATTACCAGCAAAATTTTCGAGTCTAATAGAATCACCTTCTCTGATAGGGAGTTGCCGGTGGAAGGAACAGAACACAATAAAGCATTGTACCTCACAGTAAAGAGTGAAGAGTCAGTCGTGACTAGGGTATTGATTGACAACGGATCGAGCGCAAACATCTGCCCGCTGTCAACTTTAGGGAAGCTGAACATTAGCCCGGATAGAATCCGGAGAAACAGTATCAATGTGAGAGGGTTTGACGGCGGAGGTAAGAACACGTTGGGGGATATTATTTTGGAAGTGACCATCGGTCCCGTTGATTTTACGATGGAGTTCCAGGTGCTCGATATTGCCGTATCATATAACTTGCTGTTAGGTCGACCCCGGATTCATGCGGCCAAAGCGGTACCATCTTCTCTACACCAGATGGTCAAGTTTGAATGGGAGCAGCAAGAGATTGTTGTACACGGAGAGGAAAATGCTTGTAATGTGGTAGCACCTTTTGACGGTACTGATGGGGATCGGGGTCCTTGGGTCTACCAAGTGACGGATGCTGTAAAAGTGAACAAAGTTGCTGAAGGAGAAAAGTTACCAACCCCGATGATGGCACCAACTGCTATAATGGTGGCCAGAGAAATGCTGAAAAACGGATTTACACCGGGGAGGGGATTAGGCAAAACACTGCAAGGAGTCACTCAACCAGTTCAGCTTCCGGAAAATAAAGGTACATTCGGCTTAGGGTTCAAACCCACCTTTGCCGATATCCAAAGAGCCTCTAAAGCCAAGAAAAACTGGACCTTGCCCAAACCCATACCCAAATTATCCGACATCTTTATCAGGCCTGGTACAAAATATCAACCATCTGCTGCAGCAAAGTGCATTGAGACCCAACTTGATGAAGAAATGCTTGGTTTTAGAAAAATGTTCTGGGAGGTGAATACGATTGAAGCAGGGGAAGGCACGAGCAACATGGACGTGCAATTTGTGGGGCCCAGAGTCACATTGAACAATTGGGAAGCTACTCCTTTCTTTATCCGGAAGGAGTCTTGGTAGTTAGCTCAAAATTTCATCATTGTTTCCCCGAAAGTTGTTATTTTATAATTTCCCCATTCCCCTCATGAAAAAAAAAATCACCATGTATCCCGAACATTGTTCGTTTCTTTTATTAATGAAATGCAGTTTTTTCCTTTTTCTTCACTTTTGCCTTATTTTTCTTTATTTTTCCTTTTGTACAGTTTTGCATGTGTTGATTCCAATGCCATGTCATGCGTGAAGGATTCTAGACCCAGTTCTGACAATCACGCTACTATACAAGAAATTGAGGAAGATAGTGAAATAGAGTGTGAGGATGAGGAAGCCCTGGAGGAAATAAGTAAGGACATGAAACAATACGAGGAAAAACCCAAGCCGAATCCGAGTGATACGGAATCTGTAAACTTGGGGAGCGAAGATGATGTCCGAGAAACAAAGATTAGTGTGCATTTGGAGGCACCCCTCGGGGATGAATTGATAAGGTTGTTACATGAATTTAAGGACATTTTTGCCTGGTCCTATGATGACATGCCCGGGCTTAGCACAGATCTGGTGGTACACAAGTTGCCTATCTACTCGGAATGCCGGCCGGTGAAACAAAAGCTGAGGAAATTCAAAACGGACATCAGCGTGAAGATAAAGGAAGAGGTGAATAAGCAGTTCGAGGCAAATGTCATAAGAGTTACCAAATACCCCACCTGGTTGGCAAATGTTGTGCCGGTCCCGAAGAAAGACGGTAAAAGCAGAGTGTGTGTAGACTATAGAGACCTCAACAAAGCCAGTCCGAAGGATGACTTCCCATTGCCAAACATCCACATATTGATCGACAATTGCGCCAAGCATGAGATCGGTTCGTTTGTGGACTGTTATGCAGGTTATCACCAGATCCTGATGGACGAAGAAGATGCTGAGAAAACTGCCTTCATTACACCTTGGGGAACGTACTGTTACAGAGTAATGCCGTTTGGATTAAAGAACGCCGGGGCAACTTACATGAGGGCAATGAACACTATGTTTCATGATATGATGCATAGAGAAATTGAGGTATATGTGGACGATGTCATCATAAAGTCCAGAAAACAACCTGATCATGTGAAAGATTTGAGGAAGTTTTTCCAAAGACTCCGGAGGTACAATCTAAAACTCAATCCGGCGAAGTGTGCTTTTGGAGTACCTTCAGGGAAACTACTGGGGTTTATTGTGAGCCGGCGAGGTATTGAACTGGATCCATCAAAGATCAAAGCTATTCAAAGTCTACCTCCGCCGAAGAACAAGAAGGAGGTCATGAGCTTATTAGGAAGGTTGAATTACATTAGCCGGTTCATTGCTCAATTGACATCAACATGCGAGCCGATCTTCAAGTTGTTAAGGAAAGATGCAGCAGTGAAGTGGACCGACGAGTGTCAAGAAGCCTTTGACAAGATCAAAGAATATTTGGCTAATCCTCCGGTGTTAGTTCCTCCAGAACCAGGGCGTCCTCTGATTTTGTATTTGACGGTGCTAGATAACTCTTTCGGTTGTGTACTGGGTCAACATGACGAGACAGGCAAGAAAGAACAAGCCATCTACTACCTCGGCAAAAAGTTTACATCTTACGAGGTGAAGTATACCCAACTGGAGAGAACTTGTTGTGCATTGATTTGGGTGGCCCAGAAGCTAAAGCATTATTTGGCAGCATACACTACGTACTTGATATCACGATTGGATCCTCTCAAGTATATCTTTCAGAAGCCCATGCCTACGGGAAGACTGGCCAAATGGCAGATTCTGCTCACAGAATTCGACATTGTCTATGTAACTCGTACGGCAATGAAGGCGCAAGCTATCGCGGACCACTTAGCCGAAAATCCGGTGGATGATGAATATGAGCCATTGAAGACATACTTCCCGGATGAAAAGGCAATGCTTGTTGAGGAGACGGAGCAAGATGAGAGGCCAGGATGGAAAATGTACTTTGACGGAGCTGTCAACAGCAGGGGCGTTGGTATAGGAGCGGTACTTATTTCAAGTACGGGACAACACTATCCCGTCACAGCTCAGCTTCGATTTTTCTGTACCAACAATATGGCCGAATATGAGGCATGCATCTTGGGATTAAGGATGGCCATTGACATGGGTATTCAAGAGATTTTGGTTATGGGTGACTCGGATCTCTTGGTACACCAAATTCAAGGGGAATGGGAGACACGAGATTTGAAATTGATACCATATCGGTATTGTTTGCACGAGTTGTCTCAAAGATTCCAGTCTATAGAATTCAAGCATATCCCGAGAATGCACAATGAAATTGCGGATGCTTTGGCCACATTGTCCTCTATGTTGCATCATCCGGACAAGACATATATAGATCCACTCCAGATCCAAGTCCGAGATCAGAATGCTTATTGCTTCGTCGTGGAAGAAGAGTCGGATGGAGAGCCGTGGTATCATGATATTAGAGAATACTTGAAAGTTGGCAAATACCCGGAGCAAGCCACAGGAGACCAAAAGAGAGCCATCAGGCGTCTAGCCAATGGATTTTTCTTCAGTGGAGGAGTGGTATACAAAAGGACACCAGATCTGGGTTTATTGAGATGTGTGGACGCACAACAAGCAGATGAAATTATGATTGAAGTACATGTTGGAGTATGCGGACCCCACATGAGCGGATATGTGTTAGCAAAGAAGATCTTGAGAGCTGGGTACTACTGGCTCACGATGGAGCGTGATTGTATCGGGTATGTAAAGAAATGCCATCAATGCCAGGTACATGGGGATCTGATCCACTCCCCGCCTTATGAGTTGCACACAATGTCAGCACCATGGCCCTTTGTTGCTTGGGGCATGGATGTCATCGGCCCAATAGATCCAGCCGCTTCTAATGGGCATAAGTTTATCCTGGTTGCAATTGATTATTTCACCAAGTGGGTCGAAGCTAAGACATTCAAGGCGGTGACGAAGAAAGCGGTGGTGGATTTTGTGCACGAGAATATCATATGCCGATTTGGAATCCCCAAGGTGATCATCACAGACAATGGAGCCAATTTAAACAGTCATCTCATGGCAGAAGTTTGTGAAAGGTTTAAGATCACGCACCGCAATTCCACACCTTACAGGCCGAAAGCAAATGGTGCAGTAGAAGCGGCAAATAAAAACATCAAGAAGATTCTCCGGAAAATGGTGGAGGGATCCAGGCAGTGGCATGAAAAGTTACCCTTTGCTCTCATGGGTTACCGCACGACGGTACGTACTTCTATTGGAACCACACCTTATACCCTGGTGTATGGAACAGAGGCCGTTATACCCGCAGAAATAGAAATACCGTCATTGCGAATTATAGCCGAATCCGAGATAGATGACGATGAATGGGTAAAGGCCCGGTTAGAACAGTTGAATTTGATTGATGAGAAGAGATTGGCCGCAGTCTGTCATGGACAGTTGTATCAGCGGAGAATGGCCAGAGCATATAATAAGAAGGTACGACCTCGAAAGTTTGAAGTTGGACAACTGGTATTGAGGCGTATCTTACCACATTGGGTCGAGGCAAAGGGCAAGTTTGCGCCAAATTGGCAGGGACCATTTGTGGTATCGCGGGTGTTGTCCAATGGGGCATTAAATTTAACAGATATTGAAGGAAAGTGCGCAGAGACTGCTATCAATTCAGATGCGATCAAAAGATACTATGTATGATTCCTTTTCAATTGTATGTTTTGTATTTTGTTGTGATTTTGGAATTGAAATGACGAAGGCATTTTATTCTCTATCCAAACACTTTATCCATTGTTAACCCCTTTGAGCCTTAATGAATGAATTCTTTCATATCCCTCTCTCGGAATTGCTTTAGTATAATAAGATCGAAGTTGCCGGAATGAAAAATGAAATGATGGAAAAATGACAAAAAAATGAAAAAATGAAAAAAATGAAAAAAAAAATGAAAAAAAAAGAAGAAAAAGACAAAAATTGGGAAAAAGTCAAAAAGAAATCCATCTAACTTTTAAAGTTGGATGAACTACGTCTGACTTGATCCCGAAAGGGTACGTAGGCAGCCTCTCTGAGGTTCAGTCACAATAAAGAAAAAATCCAAAAATTCCCCACATATTGAAACTGGGGCAGAAGTTATGTTTTAATAATTCCGAGAGTTGTAAATATTTTTAACCCTCGTTGAAATTTTGAGCCTTTATATCTTTCTTTCTTAACCCGTCCAAAAGCCACGTTACAGTCCAAAGAAAGACCTTCGGATCAATTCTGAAATGATAACGAATACAACGAAGGAGCGAAACATCGGACAATACCGTGGAACAGAAAACAAAATACAAAAGCAAAAATGGAAAAAAAAAAAAAAATGAGAGAGTCTCATCAGTGAAAACCTTAGCCGGCACTGTGAGACGATTGTGAGGTTGAGAGAAATAAAATGAGAGAGTCTCATCAGTGAAAACCTTAATCGGCACTATGAGATGATTGTGAGGTTGAGAGAATAAACGAGAGAGTTTTATTGGTGAAAACCTTTCGAGGCACCGTAAGGCGATCGTGAGGACTATCAAAAGAGGAAAAGGCAACAAAAAAGAGTATTGGTTTGGGTCAAAGGCAATTCAGAGTCAGAATAATGATTGGAACGAACTGGGTCAGAGTTTAAATACATGGCATGGTCAGCGGAATCGGCCAGCAAATACCCAGATAAGTTCTGTCATCTCTCCAAAAATACCCTTACCTTTCTTTCATTTTTCCTGCATTTCATTGTTTACCCTTTTGAGAGCTAACTACCAGCTCCTGATAATGGAAGTTGAAATAACACTGGATCAGAAAGAATGGAAGATTGGGGAAAGGAATAAAGAAGCTTGGCAAACATGGCCAAAGAAAAAGAAAACAAAACAAAAATGGAGAAATGAGAAAATACAAAAAGAGTCTGCAAGGGACAAGAAGTTGAAAGCCATGCAACATGAAAAAGCAAAAACAAAGGAAGCAATAAGAAGTGGGGACGGCAGATGCCAGTTGCCAGCAGTTTATATCTAATCAATTTTGTTTCATGCAGGAACAAATTGTCACTAATCACTTTAAAGTGAATGTGACCAATGTGAAAAATTTAAAATACCAAAAAGAGAAAGTCTGCCGAATAAGTGGAGAAATTCACAGGCAAGAGTTAAGTTGGTAAAAGAAAATACCAAAAAAGAGGAGGTAACATATTTTAAAATCCACTCCCCGGTCCTCAGGCTGAGGGAATATTTTTTGCATTGCGCGTTTAAATTCTGTTAGGCGCCCACCTTCAAATACGGGAATATTTTCTGCATCGCATTGCACGTTTAATTTCCGTTAGGCGCCCACCTTCTAATACGGGAATATTTTTGCATATCATGGTTTATACAGTTAAAAAGCCCACACTGGGGCAGAAAAAGAAAAAAAAGGGGTAGTTTGTTGCACGTTTAATTTCTGTTAGGCGCCCACCTTCAAATACGGGAATATTTTCTGCATTCGCATTGCACGTTTAAATTCTGTTAGGCGCCCACCTTCTAATACGGGAATATTTTCTGCATCGCATCGCATGTTTAATTTCTGTTAGGCGCCCACCTTCAAATACGGGAATATTTTCTGCATTCGCATTGCACGTTTAATTTCCGTTAGGCGCCCACCTTCAAATACGGGAATATTTTCTGCATCGCATTGCACGTTTAAATTCTGTTAGGTGCCCACCTTCAAATACGGGAATATTTTTTGCATTTGCATTGCACGTTTCAATTCTGTTAGGCGCCCACCTTCAAATTCGGGAATATTTTCTGCATTTGCATTGCACGTTTCAATTCTGTTAGGCGCCCACCTTCAAATTCGGGAATATTTTCTGCATTTGCATTGCACGTTTAAATTCTGTTAGGCGCCCACCTTCTAATACGGGAATATTTTCTGCATCACATTGCACGTTTAAATTCCGTTAGGCGCCCACCTTCAAATACGGGAATATTTTCTGCATCATCATGGTTTATATATTTAAAAGCCCACACTGGGGCAGAAAAAGAAAAAAAGAGGTAGTTTGTTGTTTTGTTTTGAGCAGGTTCAGCTCGGGAACAAGAAAAACAAGAAAATCAACAAAAAAGAGAGTCATCAAGAAAAACAAGAAAATCAACAAAAAAAGGAAGATTCTGCATCACCGGAAAGGGAAGAAAAGCTAGATTAGGAACAATTGTAATTGTAGGATCTTAGCTTAGAATAGCTTCTTCATTTTACATTTCCCCCCCCGGTGTAATAAGGAGTAAGTCAGCAGGTCTCAACAGTGTCAATGCAACAATGAGTCTGGTAGTTTTTAAAACTGCCAGACCTTCCCGAACTACACTGACCTGATTCCTGTTTAGCCCAGGATATGTAGGCAACCTCTAAAGCAGGGTGCGGTCAAAAGGTTTTCAAAAATGCTTTCACGGAATATGCCAATGTGCAAAAATCTCTCATTATTGCTCACTTATCTTTGCACCGAAACTCTTCGTGTTCCCGAGCAAAGAGGGGCAATTTGTGAGCACATGATTTTTGCACTAAGCATTTAAATTCCAAAATTAAAATAAATATGTTTTTGAGTGCAATTACTTGCTTTGCTTGAAATTAGTTATATTTTTGTGTATTTGAATAAGTAAGAAATTAGAAAAAATCAAAAAATAGTAGTAATTAATTTGTTAGTTTAGTTAATTAGAAAATTAGTAAAAATAGCTTAAGTAGTAGAAATTAGGAAAAAATAACAGAAAATTACCAAAAAATACTAGAAAATTAGAGTAGGTAGTAAATTAGGATTTATAATTTTTCATAAAAGAAAAGAAAAAAAAAGTATAAAAGAAAAATGCATAAAAATCATTAAAATCAGAAAATACAAAAAATAGGTTGTGTAATAAATCTGGGCCAATTGTGAGTCCAAATAGCCAGCCCAGTCCTTAGGCCCAAAGCAGACCCGGTCCAGGTCTCTAAGTGACTTGATCCCAGCCGTCCAATCTCATTGATCTAACGGCTGGGATATTTAATTGAATTTGAGTCTTAATTAATTATAGGAGATTTGATCTGGGTCGTCCGTGTGATTTAATCTAACGGCCAAAAACCTTAGCCTCTTTAACAATCGAACGACGGCATTTAAGTAACGCTCATTCAAAGCCGTCGATCTTGATCAAATGGACGGTCGAGATTACCTGGGATATTTGGCCTATAAAAAGGCCTTGTCTGAAGACGGCCGCTCACTTTACACACTCTTCAACCCTAGAGACGCCGCCCTGATTTCTTCGTCTCCCTCACCTCCTCATCTTCTTCAGAAACCCTAAACGGCCATGGCGGCCACCACCCTCCACGGTGGTCGCCGGCTCCTCTTACCACTCCCTTCATCTCCATCTTCTTCTTCTCCGTCTTCTTGACCCAAAACCCCCAGAAAACCCCCTGTTCTTCGAAGTCCCGGTCACCGGAATCTTCGCCGGTGACCACCAAAGTATGCAGACCCACCTGAAACTAATGCCAATCTCTTCCTCTCTTCATGATCTATCCACCCATACCACTGGCTCCCCTCGAAAGTCCCTTGAACTTCTCGAATATCCCGAAGAAGGTCGTCGGAACCCTAACTCCGGCGACCCCAAGTTCAACCCCCAATCAAGACCTCACCTTTACCATCCCCAAAACACATCTCTTCAAGCCGAAATCCAAAAAGGCCTCGTCTTTAGGCCTAAAAGAAAAATCAGAAGAAAATTGAAAAAAAGATAGAGAGAGATATCTGGAAAAGAAAAGAGAAGAAGAAACAAGATGAGAGAATAAAGAAGAAAGAGCTCGTGAGAGAGTGTGCAAAAGAAGGGAATAGGAAGCTCGGGGGACCGACCCCGCAAGCTAAGTCCCTCACCCTTTTAGTTTTCTTTAGTTTAATAGGATTGTTTGTGACTTCTTACATGTTTGGTCTTGACTTCTATGATTTTTGTGTTCGCATGATAAGTATCAATTAGTCTTTGATATTCTGTTCTTTTTCTTTATTTCATTTTTTGTTTTAATATGCCTTGCATATCTTTGCCTTGCATGTTCTGATTGATTTGCGTTTCATATGTTAGTTGTAAGGCTATTTTTGGTTCTCTTTTGGTGATTCTGTTCTTATCTCGAGTTTGAGCTTCACATGCTAGTCTAGGATCCTGTATATCCTCATCTATTAACCTGTTCCTTCTTTAAATTCTGGAATAGTTCCTTTGAACATGTTAGTCATAGGGCTTATGTTGGTTTTATGATTTTCATTTCTGTCCTGTGCTTCTCATGTTAGTCTAGGACCCTTCTGCTTATCTTCTCATGCTGTGAGTCTTTGTCTATTTCTCTGTGACCACACTGATTTCCCAACTGGTTCATCTCCTATGTGTCCCTGTGTTCTTTTGGACCTGTTAGTGATAGGACTCTATCTGTTATATGCCTTGTTTGATCACATGGCTTTTTGCTCTAAGATTGAGAAGTTCATCCTTTTGTGTCATTTTAACTGTTGAGTGTTGATTCATGGCAAAAGCATGACCTTTGATCTTTGTCTTGTGTTTGAAATCAGGCTTAAGTTATTATGACCACTCTTGTTGCCTTTGACTGTAACAATTCATAGAACTGAGTTTCTTTCTAGCTTTCAGGGGCTAGTTTTTCTACTGTTATCAAGCATGTCTAGTTCATGTACTGGTTTAAGTGTTTAATTCTCAATTAGGATTTATTCTTTTAAGATTTTCATGATCTTGGTATTTCCCCTTCCCTACATTAGCCTGGTTCTAAGGTTGACCATTGGTTTTCATGTCTGATCAAGCTATGTTTAAGTTTAACTGTTTGTGAGAATTGAATTTAGTACCTATATGATCATGAATCTTGAGTATGCTTTGGGTCTTTCAATGAATCATCTAGCATGAATTGGTTGCAATTGGGTCTGCTTGATGTCAATTAACACTTTGGTATATGAAATTGAGTCATGAAAGTTGATTAATTAAGATTCATCATTATCAAACCTGCCTTCTGAGTTTTAATTGATTGATAAACATTGCTTGGTTTCATATGACTATGTGTGCATTTGAATGTCAAAATGACTGAATTTGCATTAGGTTTATTGTTATTATGAATACTGTTAAATGCCTTTCATACTTTAGGAGGATTGGTTATAGCTGTAGTTCTAGGTTCCATAAGTGGTTAGTTTTTAAATAGGATAAAACACTGAAATGATCTTAATTAGGTTATAAGTTTAATAATTGGCCTAAGAATGGTTAACCTTGCAAAAGGTTGACCAATTCTGTGAGCCCTAACACACAGCTCACTGTTAAACAGTGGCTGGTTGTGCAAAGGGGCTATGTCTGCAAATGCAGACTGGCCCAGGCTCTATATTGAGCCCTGAACAGCAAAGTGGCCAAACCTGTAAAGGTTTTGGGCCAAGCTATTCAGTATATGGCTTTGATAGCCCAAGCCAAGTCTCAACTTGAGACAGGCTAGTTCTTAAATAGGTTAAGCATAACAATAAAACAGGCTATGCCTGCAAGTAGCTTTAATTAGGAATAAATTGGTCTTAATTGACTGGAATTAGTTTAAAAGTGGCTAAAATTGAAATAGTTCTTAAAAATAAATCTGCCCAGCCCTTAAATACTAATGCCAGGGCTGGCCATTAGTTAAATAGGTGCAAAACTAGCTGAAAATTGCCCTAGGTAAGCTGGTAAATCAAGCAGTGCCCTTAGGGGTACAATTGGGAATTAAAAAGGTAAAATAGTAACTAGTAAGAACTTAGGAGGGTAATAGGGACATTCATGCTCCTGATTTCTGCAATTTTGGAGAGATTTAGGGGTATAATGGTCTCCTAAAAATGGGAAATCTGTAAAAATCTCAAACCCCTAAGGTCATACTAGTAAAAGGCCATAAAAGAGAATCTTTAGAACCTTCCAGCACATGTTGGAAGGGTTTTTAGTAACTGAAATATGGACCAAAGTGTAGAATGGATAATTTTAGGAGGGGGGAAGTGGGATTAATCACATACTTCTTCCCCAAGTATTCAGCCCTAAAGGTTAGCTATAAATATCTCTTAAAAGGGGCTGAAAAGGGGGATTCCACGGTAGAACAATCTGAGCTAATATTTGGGGTTCCAAGCTGAAGCAATCTAAAAATATATAGGCTGTTATAATTAGCAATACAACAGTAGAATTTTCTGGGTTTTCTATCGGATTTCATTGGGTCATCTACTTGGGTCTTCTCTGTTTGCTGTGGACTTTGCTACTGCTGTGTGCTGTGCTTCCTTCTCTTCACTGTTGCATTCACTGTTGTTTCAATCCTTGCTGTGCTTACTTGCTTTACCCCTAGACTCATCGGATTTCCTTTGTGGTTCAGGTACATGTCTTTTTCAATTGAAGTTGTATTGATGACCTTGATGAAATGAAAATGAAGATCCTGTGCCGTCGTGAAGTTATATTCTAATATTGATTAGTTTTAGTTGTAAATTATTCATTGTAGTTTTTATAGTAGATGAAGAACAAAACCAAGCAGAAACAATGTAATAGTATAGTAGTAGTAGTAGTATAGTAGTAGTATAATATAGATAGTTTACCACTTAGTTTAATTAGGTAAAAGTACTAAAACATAAGCTGATTAACAACACCTGCAAAACTAACAATCTGGTAACGAAATTCATGAGGAAATCAGTAGTGTAATGGTAGTATAATTGTAGATCACCCATCACTTAGTCAAATGGGAATGTTGTTAAAACCAGAGATAATCAATTTGCTTGCATACATTAGTAATAATAAGCTCATTTAGCTAATCTGTTTCATTAATTAATCTTAGAGTTCGAGTAAGTCTAAAAAGAGAAGCAAACAGTTGAGTAATGAAGTTGGTTTTGACAGATTTGGCTCTTATTAAACAACAGTAGATAATCATTTGGTTAATTAGTCTCTGAATATCAATGAGTACAAGAGAGAAAACGAAGTCGTTTTAGACTAGATCGGTAATATTGTTTAAGCCTAGAATTGTAGTATAGCAATGTGTATATAATCAGTCTTTTAGCTCTAGATAATATGGTTGTTGTCAATAAGCAATCGGATCGTTTAAACACTGCATTACATAGGCAAAATGTCTCTTTGACAGGGTGATTTTAGTATAGATATAAGCCATTAATAGAAAGCAAAGAAACAGTGTTGGTTCATTCACTTATTCATTAAGTAGTTTTGACATTGGTTTAATAATACATTTGTACAGTTATTCCATTTTTGATCAATAAAATGATAGTTAAATGTTATTTCTATGTGTCTGATTTACTTTGAGTTCCTTATTTTATCCTTTATTTTTGTTCCATTCGATTTAAATCTCTACATGGAGCCGATTGGGCCAACGAGCAAGAGTCTCAAAACTGCCTGGGCATCAGAAAGGCTTGGGCAGTTCGAACATATATGAAGAGAAGACCGGGCCTTTTAAATAACAGATTTCAACGAGCCTGGATTATTATAGTGCTAGTAATACGACTAAGGAAAGAACAATATGTAGCAAATGTGGTTAACAAAATAGGATCGGACTTTAAAATTAATTGGGACGAGCCTCGCCCGAATAACAACCGGGGCCCCCATTTAGTAAGGATATAACACAAATAGACCCGGGAAAGCTAATAGCCAATTCCATAGCTTCTCCCAAAAGATTTAAAAGCCGATAGACATTACTTTAGGGCACGATTTTAATATACCTTCCTATGAATGAGTGTGCACTTGGTGCGACTCAAATCCAAATCTCGGTAAAGCTGAAATACACCAAAAGTCATAGGCGTACTGGTTGCGGTATGACTCGAGGCGTGTTTTCGCGATACCGCAAATTCCTAAAAAATAATATTTAACGTAAAAGCACATTATGTTGTTAAAATCTATAACTGAGTCAAACAAAAGTCAAGAACGACAGTGGAGCGACCGTGCTAAAACCACGGAATCCGGGAGTGCCTAACACCTTCTCCCGGGTTAACAGAGTTCCTTATCCGGACCTCTGCTTCGCAGACATTTACAAGAGTCAAAATTCCTCGGATTCGGGATTAACCGGTGACTTGGGACACCATTGCCATTCCCAAGTGGCGACTCTGATTAATCTCTAATAAAACCCCGAACCGATTGTCCTTAAATTGGAAAAACTCCTTCCCTTGCGTTATTTTATCCGTCTCGGGTAATTGAACGTCGGGGTATACCCTACAAGTGTATTTATACACCTTACGCATGTTTGGGGTAGTAAAAAAGGGAGGTGTGACACTGCTATTACAAATCACGAGCTTCTAAGATTAGAATATACAAAGCTGGTATAAAATAAATTCATCATCTACTCGTAATGTACATAAACAGATTGTTATGAATCTATGTCTACCATGATCAAGAGGCAGCTACCACCAAAATGCAGATACATCTTTAAATTCAGCTCTCATCGAACACTACAATGTCAGCAACCAACATCTGCACGCAAGATGCAGAAGTGCAGTATGAGTACAAACAATCTCATGTGCTCAATAAGTAACAAATCTAACCTTAGGTTGAAAGTAGTGACGAGCTAGAACAAAGGTCGGGTCCAACGCCAATAGCTAACAATAGTTTATAACAACATTAAGCAAGTAATAAAAGAAGAAATTCAAAATGCTCATCTTAGTCATAGTTCCCCAAAAAATAGATATGCTTTTCATTGTAGTAAAAACTTGAATCCTTTACCGAAATCGTCGAAAATATGAGTAAATTTGAAACCAGTAATTTTACCCCGAAATCCTTTCAAAAATACGTAAGATGTTTCATTTTCTTTCCAGATGCCCAGTGTAAAATACATCACTATGCCCATATGTCAATATGTGTGAGAAGTCATGAATGACGTGATACCGTATAACATGAAAAAAATGCATCTTTATGTATGTATGTCAATGGAATGTATCTCAGAGATGCACTCATCTACTCATTCTCTAAGAGTACTCAATATTTATGTCTCACACTTTCCACTCATCATGCTCAATCACTCGACATGCTCAGTCACTGAGTACCGTATATGCCAATCCAGCCTAGGGAAGATCCACCCTGAATATATACATAGCAATTGTTAGTCAGTCACTTAATACTTTATAAGGCCAATTTAGCCAGGGGAAGATCCATCCCCAAAATAAAAACTTCGGAAGAGATCCATGTCCAGGGAAGATCTATCCCTCAATATAAATCAACTGCACTCACTAGGGCTATGTGCAGACTCTGGAGGGGCTCCTTTAGCCCAAGTGCTCTATCAAGCCAATCATAGCATGATCAATGATACCAGTTATGGCGTGCAGTCCAATCCACATATATATCACTGACAGCTTAGGCCCTCGGCCTCACTCATTCATCAATTTCTCTAGTCTCTCGGGCTCATAATGCCATGAAACTAGCCTAAAATGATGATATGATATGACAATAAGAGACTGAGATATGATATAAAATGAATGAATATGATTGAGTATGAAATTGTAACTTAAACAAATAATTCAACAGCAATATGACCTCGGTGGGTCCCAACAGAATATACATGTAGCGTAGACATGGTTTCTAACATGGATCACAGCTCAATAGCTCTAGTACACAAATATTTCATGGTTACAGATAAGAACAGGTGACTCTACATCACCATAGGAATAACGAAGTCACAATTCACATGGTTCACACCGTACCCATACGTTCGTCACCTAGTATGTGTGTCACCTCAATAATACATAATACATAATTCGGGGTTTCATACCCTTTTTACCAAGTTTAGAAGTGTTACTTACCTCGAACAAGCCAAATCCAACCTTGAGTAACCCAAATGATGCTCCAAAAATACCATCTCTTGCATACTGACCTCCGAACAACTCGAAACTAGCCAAAAGCAACTCAATTACATTAAATAAAGCCTAAGGAAACAATTTCAAATGATAATGGCCAAATCCTTATTTAAAACACAAAACCAGCCAAAAGTGATACCCGAGTCCGCACCTTGAAACCCGACAAAATTTATAATATCTGATAACCCATTTAATTACGAGTCCAACCATACTAGTTTTACTAAAATCTAACTTTGAATCGATGTTCAAAACTCTAAAACTCACTTTATGAAACTTTAGGCTAAAACTCTCAATTTCCTCTAAAAATTCATACCCAATTGCTAGAATGAAGATAGATTCAGGAATAAGATCAAAACAAATTTGAGAATACTTACCCCAATACTTGTGATGAAAATTGTTTCAAAAGTCGCCTCAATCCAAGTCCCACATCTCAAAATATGAAGAAAGAACCAAAACCCTCGATTAATTGTTCTTCCCAGAAAATTTCGCATTTGCGGGCAAGTGGTCACAACCGTGACCATCGCTTTTGCGGGAAAAAGGCTCGCATTTGAGAGTTAGGCTGCTTCTGCGATGACTATAGTCGCATCTGCAATCACGCTTCTGCACCTAAAGAACCACTTCTGCAAAGCCTCCCTAACCAACTTGTTTATGCTTTTGCGACCAACTGTATGCATCTGTAGACTCGCATTTGCATCCATTCTTCTACAGATGATGAAACACCAGAACCAGCAGCCTCAACAATTCAACATATGATGAAAATGATTCAAACCTCGTGTGAAACTCACTCGAGCCACTCGGGACCACATCTATATATACTGACAAAAGTCCTATAACATAATAATGACCTACTCAAGGCCTCAAATAACACATAAAAACATCGAAACAACGAATCACACCCCAAATCAAACTTAAATGAACCTTGAACTTCCAACTTCCGCACCAAAATATGTCAAATCCAGCCGGAATGAACCTAAATTTTGCACCTAAGTCCCAACTGACATAACAAAGCTATTCCAATTTCCAAAACCGCAATTCAAACCCGATATCATGAAAGTCAACTTTTGGTCAAACTTATGAACTATCTAAACCTTAAAATTTTTAATTTTTCCAGATTCTGTCAGAAACATCCACATGGAAATCCAGTCATACACCCAAGTCCAAAATCACCATTGGGACCTAACAAAACCATCAAAACTTCATTCTAGGGTCAAATTCAAAAAAGTCAAACTTGATTAACTCTTCCAATTTTAGGCTTCAACAATAAAATTCATTCTTCCAAATCGATTTTGAATAACTTGAAAAATAAAATCGAAGATTCACATATATCATAATATATCATATGGAGCTACTTATGCCCGTAAACTAGCGAGCGGAGTGCAATTTTCAAAACGGTCGATCGGGTCGTTACAATTCTTTTGATAATTATTTCAAATTAAAAGTGAAAGTATTAGAACAAAAATATGAAATCGGGATAATCATATTTTAGGTGAAAAATGACTATTATAGTAAGGAATTCTTAGAGGAACCAAAAAAGAAGTTAAACCTTTGGCCCTTCAGTCAAAAATATCTATATCTGCTAGTCAATATACCTAAATGTTACACTAATTATACAACTATTATACATCTTTTGGCTATGTTATTAAATGAGAGGTTATACAATGGAAAGTGTGCAACCAAAAAATGGAGCTTTTGGGCTCATGGTAGCATCTCCATAGACCAAAAAAATAGTTAGATTAGTTACTTTTTGGGCCGACTATTAAAGTTTTGCCAGCTTTTCAAATGTATGAAAAGTAGCTGATGCTAGCTTTTTCCCCTAACTAATACACGAAACAAAGTCAGACAAGCACATAAAATACATTCAGTGATCAGTATTGGATTCAAAGATTTGATAAGTTCAAACTCCAGGAATGATTCCTGGTGTTTGAACTTTTACTAGTTCAACTCCATAAATGATCCCTAATATTTTAACCTTTATATGTAATATTCTCTTACAGCGGGACTCTGCCTCTAACCTTACTATGTCTTGGTTAACCAAGTGTCATATCCTTTTGAACTCTTTCCCATTTGTGTTAAGAAGAGAAAAAAGAAACGAAGAAATTATAACCAAAAGAAATCATATATATTGTGTATGCAATATCAACAAGTATAGTGTTGAACACTTGTATATAGAGTTTCTCCATAAAAGGCATAACATGCATGAGGATTCAAGTGAAGCGGAAAAGAATAATACCCTAAACTGCACAAGAAAATTATAGATTTAGGGTGTGTTTGCAATGAAGAAACTATTTTCGTGAAAGATATTTTCCTGAAAAATGAGTGATTTTATCACTTGTTTTCCCTTGTTTGAATGGTGAATGAAAAAATTTACCGAAAAATATTTTCTCGTATTTGGTTAAAAAATTAAAAAAAAATTCAGGAAAATAATTTTTATGATACTCTCCTCATTCCCCTTCCCCCAATCCTATATTTCGATTCCCCTAACTAATACACAGAACAACTCAAGACTAACAGATAAAACAACTCCAGTGAGCAGTATTGGATTTCAAAGATTTGATGAATTCATACTCTAGGAACTTTCCTGGTGTTTGAACCTTTACTAGTTCAAACTCCATAAATTATTCCTGATATTTTTGAACATTTACATATAATATGATCTTACAATGGGACTCTACCTCTAGCCTTACTTTGTCTTGCTTACCCAAGCACCGTCTTTTTTTGAATCCTTTCCAATTTGCTTTAAGTAGAAACATAGAAATTAGGACCAAAATAAATCATATATATTATGTCTGCAATATCAACAAGCCTAGTTTTGAACACTTATATACAAAGTTTCTCCATAAAAAGCATTACATGCATGAGAATTCAAGTGAAGTAGAGAAGAATAATATATGAAACTGCACAAGAAAACTAGAGATTTAGAGTGTGTTTGGTATGAAGGAAAAGACTTTCCTGAAACATATCATGAAAAATGAGTGATTTTATCATTTGTTTTTTTTTGTTCGGTAGGTGAGTGAAATTTTTATCAAGAAATATTATCTCGTATTTGGTTAAAGAGTAGAAATATTTTTTAAAAAATAATTTTTGTTTGCTACTTTTTTCATTCCCTTTCCCTCAAATTCCCATGTTTCTTGTGCCCCTAACTAATACATGGAACAACTCCAGATTACCACATAAAATAAATCCAATGAACAATATTGGATTCAAAAGGTTTGATGAGTTCAAACTCTTGAAATGATTCCTGGTGTTTGAACCTTTACTATTTCAAACTCCATAAATGATCTCTGACACTTGAACCTTTACATGTAATATACTCTTACAGTGGGACTCCGCTTTTAGCCTTACTGTGTCTTGGTATCACAATCCAAAATTAATTAAAGGTCGTGATGGAGCCGGACATCACTATCAGGCAAGCCAACACCAAATAGTTAATTTAGTTCTCATTTTAATATTTTTGAAATCATAATTTTCTTCAACTCAATAATAAATGATGAACTCCACAACGTAAATAATATTGTTTTTAGTAAATTGCAATATTGTATAACTCATAATCATCCTATAACCCGGTGTCACAAGTGCATGAACATAAAAATAAAAATACAATATATGTCCAGAAAACAAATTTGGACATGAGAAAGAAATATAATTAATCTGAAGGAGACTCTTGTTGCTCCCAAATGCACACGCAAATATACATGGTCGACAAGTAATATAATGATCAGTTGAGTGTCGAACCCACAGAGACTTGTGTAAATTACTCAAGAAATTTCTATATTTTTATTCAATCCAGCTAAAACCAAAGTCCAATAATATGATTGTACTCTACTATGATTCTAAGTAATAACTAAATAATTAATTAATGAGTTGATTGTTATGTATTTGGTACAGACAAGTATTTCAGGGTTGTGATCGATTCACCATTCGTATTGTGTTCTAATTAACTCTCCATTTCATATAATTCACTGATTGTTACTAATTAATTGATAAATGCTCTCATAGCCTTCTCCCAAAGTACTATTCACCTATTCTCAATAGATTAACGCCTATATTCCTATGAAATCAATCTATTCAGAAAGCATTAAGATTATGATATTTTATTAAGCACAGTGACTAGGTATATTCCTCTCCTAACCATAAATCTGCTTCCTCTGAGGGTTAAGATAATGCTCTATTTGATTTTTCTCTAATATAAACACGACTTTCCCAAGCATCGCATAGATAGTAAATAGAACCTAACTGATGGCCAGACAATTAAGCAATTAAACACAAAATTGAAGAAACAACCATATGTTGATGAATCACAATCAAGGTCAAGTTTATGTCAAACAACAATATTCATGGCTAAATCACAACCCCAAAATGCGTGTTTATCCACTCATGATGTAATCAAACAATTGCATAAGTTTTGATTAATTGAAAATACTCGAAAAGATAAGAAATTCCGAGTTGTTCTTGCTCCTCAACATTTCTAGCGTGTATTTTTGCTCCAAAGTGCGTTCCCCCCCCCCTAATTAGGCTTAGTCTTCCTTTTATACGTGTTGGATAGGTTTATGGTCGAATAAACTGTGTCCCGAGCAAAATAGGCCAACTTCTTATAACCGGCGCCCAGCCCGGCACCAGGCGCCCTCCATGAGCCCAAAAATTGTGAGTACTGTTTCTAGCACTACAGGTGGCGCCAGGCACTGCCTGTGGTGCCCAACTGGCTTCCTTTTCTGATATCTTTCGTTTTAGGTTCAAATCTTACAAGTTTAGCCCCTACTTGCTCCAGAATCATTCCTACAAGTAAAAACACTTCAAATTAATAATAATCATAGCATTTAACATCCCAAATTCACGAAACAAGAGTAAAATATGAGGTGATACACAAAAATATATATAATTTAAGCAAGAAATTAATACCCCACACTTAGACTCTAGCTCGTCCTCGAGCAATTGGACAATCTAATAAACCCCCAACTACGTACAAAGTTCAATCATAGTGGAGCACCCTAATTTTTACCACACACTATACCATTGACCACGATCGATACCAGCACACAAGTATGAACACACAGAAAAGTCACATGCTTCACGTTTAAGCATACCCAAGTATAATATTTCAATTTAATAAATTCCAACAACCTATTGGTTACCACCCACCCTCAATAATCGACTTTCAACCATTAAGCACCCGTAATTCATGCACTTACCTAACAAGAAAGTTTACAACATTACCAATTCTTCATGAGATCATGTGCCCTTACTAACAATATAAGGGTGAGTATAAATTGGTCCACACATTCAAATATAGTTTTGAATATAGATTAAGGACATCACACAATTGAATGAAATTCGCTCACTCTCACAAAAAATTCACATGCATCCTGTAGTCGTACCATAAGCTTGCCCGTAGAGTATATCTCTACTAATTTAAGCTAGACAACTCTAGGACCAATTAGGACTTTTAGGTTTAATGTAGGCTAATAGACGGGTAGGATATATTTAGGAATAATGTCAAACCCTCGTTAGTACAGTAATACACTACATTTATAATTTAAGCATATATTCTTCTCAACCAAACTTTCCATATACAACATAGTCCTCTTTGCAATTAAGCACTTCTCTATTTTTTACTAGTACAAATCAATGAGAATTGGAGGTGTTTATTTTTCTACATACTTTAACTATCGATTTTTTTCTTTTTTTTTTCTTTTTCACACACTCCATACAATAAACTTCATCAGCTCGGACCTTTAATTTCTACTTAGTGCACCAACGGGCCTTCCATGGTTCCACTCAAAAATTACTACCCAATCTCCAACCTTACTTCTTTTAGCGACTAAGTGCCTTAGGAGGTAAAGGTTCAATCAATATCAAATTAAGAACAAAATAGGGGTATGGCTTGTAATGTGGGTGCCAAAAGAAACGTCTATAGGATCAAAGTGGCTAGCAATGGAAAATTTTATTTTAATGTGACAAGCACATCCATGATAAAGCAAAAAAATGCCTATGTCATCTCCTAGATTAGCACAACTTACAATTTCGCTTTAATTAACACACGGGACAAGTTCTAGACTACACAGGATATTATAGAAAAGCACAAATCCTCACACACACTATACTGAATCAAAACGGCATGTTCAACTCTCAAGTCAAGCAAGCACAACGAAATGAGAATATCAAGCAACCTTGCACTATGTGGTATACAAGTCATGCAGCTAAGAAAAAGCATCAAAAATAGGCTATTTACTTTACTTAGGCTTTACAATTCACACCAAATACACGATTAAATTGAATGTATGTCATAGCCTAATGTGCCAACATTAACCATGTCGATGAGTATCTCACAACGACTCAGTTTCTACCTAAACTACTCCTAAAAAGAAATTAAAGTGCACAGTTTGAGGTACATCCTTAGAAAAGAACCGGTGTCCAAAAAATTACCTAGGAATACTACCTAGCTATTCTATAAAAAATTAAAAATAAAAAAAAAATAAAAAAAATCTTTTAGTATTTTTAAATTGGACTTTTATCCCTCAAGAAAATTATCCAAAAGATCCATCAGGGAAAATTCCAGGAATACTACCTCTGCTGTAGTTGTATATTTTGTATTAAAACATGTTTTATTTTGTGTCTTTCAGTAGTGCTAGTGCACTCAGTCTAGCTTAGGCTATTTACTTTAATTGAAAAAAAAGGATAAAAATACAAAAAAAAAAATTGAAAAAGTCCAAGCTTTTTCAAATTTTTTTGTATTATTATGCTTTTTTTTAAGTAAGTAGCCTAAACTAGACTGACTGCACTAGCACTACTGAAAGACACAAAACAAAACAAGTTTTAATATAAAATATACAACTACATCACATGTAGTACTCCTACCACCCCACACTTGAACTATGCATAGCGCTCGATGCAAGTAAAAATCAAAAGCGGAGTAGAGTGAAAAGAAAAACTCCCTGTCAATCAGAGTCTACTCCCCAGTAGTGCTGGGGTCATATCATCCGGTCTAAAAGGAACCAACGTCATGGGCCCTGTAGTACCATTGCCATCCTCATCTTCAGTACTTGAGCTTTTGGCAGATTTGATTTCCTCAGACGAGTGAATGGGGATGCCAGGTGAAATCCCCAATATCTCCTTGGATGCGCTGGACAAATCATCGTGCAAATGTGTGCGCTCCGCATCTGTAATGCCAGCCCTGCTCATGATTAGGTTCGACGAGTTATAAATATACCTGTTGAAGTTTTCCTCTCACTCCATCCAAGCAGCAGGGGTGAGTTTGGTTGTTGTCTCCACCATAGACGTGATGTCCATAAGCCCAACCGGAGCCTCCACCGCCTCATCATGTCCAGGTTACTCCGGCACCTCTTGAGATAGCATATACTGAGTAACTAGATTGCCAAAGAGGAACCACCGAGTCTGTCACCCAAACCTTGTGCACTCCATCTAATTGAGCCTGATCTCAGCTGCATTAATTGGTATGCCGGTCATCAAGGAAAAGATGAGACACACTCTAGCTCGAGTGCAATCACTATTGTGCTCTATCGAAATTAGTCTCGCCTGCACAAAATTCTGCCTCACTTTTGCAACTGTGTTGAAATATGAGTGTATCATAGAGAGGTGATTATTGCCCTGCTTCCGTATCTACTTAGCATTGGAATCTACGCCACAAAGAGTGTGACGTATGAGCTTATATTTTGGACTTCAGATCAAGCATTGGAATCTCTTTGGGTTGGCATTCTCAACCCCCAAATAGTCACACAAATACTCACTGCCCAGCGACACATCTTTTCCTTTTACACATTCAGTGCACCGTTTGTAATTCCAGTTAGCATACATCTCCCAAACCATGCTCAAGTTGGCATGCCCCGGGAATTCCAAGAACTTGTCCATCTTTAGAGCTCGCAGCTTGTCAAGTATATCCAAGAATTTCCTCTCTAAGGATGCAATGTTAACCCCTATCTTAGAAATGTACTGACTAGGAGGCACGAAGTCCCTGCGCCAAGAAATAGCCTCATCATGGACCAAATCCAAATTAGGCCTCCTCGTTGGCATGGGCTGAGATCCTTCGGCGACCTGCTTGCCTTTGGGCTACCATGAAGAGCTTTCACCTAGCTTGCAATTTCTGGGCACAGGAAAATAGGTGGAGGATCTTCCAATGTCTTTTCCTTTTCTAGCGCTATAACGAGCTATAGTATCTTGCAACACAATGAAACATGAATGTGAGAATGATTAAGAAATGCCTAAGGTTGTCGTGCAAGTCATGAAATGACCCCACACTTAAATCGAAGGCATAAGTACAATGTTGCATCTCAAAGCTATGGGTACTCAAGACTTTCCCATGCTACTCAATAGTGATTGATCATGGCAACGTGAATTCACAACAAGGTAAGCAAACGGCATGTGGTATGCACCTTTCACAACTACTAGACTATACCAAATTAGGCTAACTTACAAGATTTTACAACATACAACATATAAGTTTAATGGTGTAAGAAAATGTTCTTCATCAAAACCACATCCCCTAGAATGTAAAAGTATCCCTACACACCCACACTTAGCCCAAATGCATACACAATTTCATCTAGTTACCTAGACTTCACCGACGCACAAAAAATCCTCTTCCAAGCATTTAAACAAACACAATGTAGGCATAAAGTGTGTTCTTATAATTTAAAAATGGTAGAAAATGGTGGCCCTCCCAATTATCAACTAAATAGAGGGAATTCTAGTTTACTACTCCGTATACACACCAAACACACAACTTTCGACCAAAACAAATCACCCACCATAAAAGTTTCATAAAAACTACATGGGGAAAACTATGGGGAATTAGGACTCTTGGGAATGGGATTATTTGTTATATACTAGTTAATACACACAAGAAATAGAAGAAAAGAAGAATAACATACTTGGAGAAAATATGCAAGAGAGAAAGAAAAATTGATGGAAATTTTCGTGAGGTTTTGGAGAGGAAGCGAGCAGAGGCAGTGCATACTTTTTGTTTGATTTTTGCTGCTTCAGCTTTTAAATGTTTGAATTATTTGTGTTTGGGTGGGTTTAGGAAATGATATGGGTGTTCATATTAGTGTAAATGGGTATTTGGGTTGGGTTAAATGGGTATGGGTGTAGAATATAATAAAAACGAAATAAAAAAATTTAAAAATTTACCTGGCAGCCCCCAGCTTGGCGCCTGCGCTGGGGATTTAATTGCACACTATTTTCAGCACCCCAAGCAGCACTGGGAATTGGCTTGGGCGTTGCTCATGTTAATTTTTTTTTGAAGAATTAAATATCCCTATCTCCCGAGCCTGATGAATACCCAATTTACACTTCCTACACCATTACATCTAAAATGCTATACCTATAAATAACATGCACTATTCTAATATATACCCATCAACAGCAAATTTAGGACTTTGGTTCAGTAATGTGCAGCTAAGGATGCTGAAATTGTAGGCTCAAGGCTCGTGTAGATGAAGTGGAAACTGAGAGGGGTGGTCTTAGAATTGAGCTTTCCAAAGAAAAGGAGAAGAATGATGGAATTCTTCAGAACCTGCTGAATCTTCTCCAAACCCAACCCTTCAGTTCCTCTAAGCCTTAGGACTCCTAGCCGTTGTATCCTGAACTTGTCTAGTACCCCAATGACCAAGATTAGGAATTTTTTTGTTTTATTCTCAGGGTTGAATGTTTTCTTTCTTTTTGGGGATTGTTGGTGGCAACATATCTCTATCAATGACAACAGCTATTTTCTCTTGTTCAATGCTTATTCGGACGTTGATAGTTTAAATATGTTTGTTGATTACTGATGATTGCACTTGCAGTTGCCCCAATGGCCATGAGTATTTATTAAAATATGGGATTCACATTGTGTATGCAACTTTTCGATGATGCCAAAAGACGGAAAAGATATTGTGCTTTACATATTATGAGATAAGTGATGTTTATAACCTAATTAACGCGGTCATTGATGATAAGTGAATTTTCTAAATTTTGTGTTGATGGTTAAGCTGAGTTTTTACAGGTTTTGAATCAGTAACAAACAAAGTTTGTCATCATCAAAAAGGGGAATTTGTTGGCCCATGAACAGGTGAAGTTTTGAAGAATAACAAATGAACTCAGTCATAGACCAGGTCCATCTTGTGAAGCACAGTCATGATCAACCTACACATGTGAGATGCATGTGAAAGAGATAAGTCCTAGTGATCAAGCAGCAATATCTTTTAATCTGATAAAAAAGGTTGCATATTGGATAAGGGGAGAAAGTCTCTGTATATAAAGAGAACACAATCCAGATAAAGATAGTGTTGGAGTTTGAGATCTTCAATGACTCAACTATGATAGAAGATCAGCAATTGAGTCTCCATCAAACTCTGATTACTAACCTATTAAAAGACAGTGACTATTCTCTTTTACAAGGATTTCACAAATGCAGAAGTTAAACTAGATTAAGAGCAAAAGAGCAAGGCGATTTTGCAAGTAATTTATGTGATATTTGAGTGTGCACTCCTGAAGCTACTTGAACGAGATAGAAGAACCAATTTCACTGTGTCTTTCTTTTTCTAGTTCAATTATAGTAGGTGGTTTAAAGTTGTATCTTTCAGCTTTCATAAAAGCAATTGTATTAGGTACTTAGAGTGTTCAAGTTATATGCTAACTTGAAGTTGTCGCAACAGTTGAGGTTGTGTGCTACAATGTGATTAGAGTTAATCCTTAGGTTTACAAAGAGTTTTTGTAAATGTTGTTTATGCTCAGTGATATTAGTGGAAGATTGAAAAAATCCTACTGAGTAGTAGGTCGTGATTTTTCGCCTTTTGAGCTAGGTGTTTTCTACATAAAAATCTATGTGTTCTTTATTTAATGTACTTATTATTCCGCAAAGAGTAGTAGTTAGTACACCTAGAAGAACCAGTTCTTCTAGAGCAAAAATTGGGTACCACATAAATCACCCTCCCCTCCTCTTGTGTGGTATTGACAATTAGAACATCACCCACTTATAGTTATACCTTATGGGTTGTGGCCATTTTGGCCCATGATAGTTATTGGAAGAATATGTTCAGCCAAATCAGCCTACATATGTTCAGATTTTCATCAAACGATCAAGAGTAATAGAGTAGCTTGCTCGTACCAGTATGACATAGGGTGCCAGCCACGCCTCCCCATGTTGGGGTGTAACAAAATAATTGCATGCATGAGGATTCAAGTGAAGCGGAGAAGAATAATATCCCAAACTGCACAAGAAAACTAGAGATTTATGGTGTGTTTCATATGAAGGAAAATACTTTCTTGAAATATATTTTCCTGGAAAAATAAGAGATTTCATCACTTATTATTTCTTGTTTAGTTCGTGAGTGAAAAACTTTTACCAAAAAATATTTTCTCCTTTTTAGGAAAATAATATTTATGCTACTCTTCTCATTCAACTTTTCGCAAATCCCAATGTTTCTTGTACCCCTAACTAATAAACGGAACAAATCCAGACTAACACATAAAATAATGTCACGACCCTTGTTCACCAATTGTGAACACGTCATGACGGCACCCAGTCTTCGCGACCGGGTAAGCCTAACACATTGCTGAAGTAATAACAATTTGCAGAATTTCTAATCATAACAGAATAACATAAATAAGGTATATAATTGCCACCTAGCACATACACTTTAACACTTAGCATTTTGAAACTCTCCCAAACACCCCGAAACCCATGGGCAACACAAGTTAAGAGAAACATAAGATACGGCTCTAACATCCGGAAATGTCTACACAACTGAATATATGAAATGGAGCTGCTAATGACAAGATAGAGTAGAATGAGACTCTTCGGTCTGCGGATGCGATAGAATATACCTCAAGTCTCCGAATGTATCACCTGGATCACTGCTAATACCCCCGACCAGAAGTACCTAGATCTGTACATGAAAAACATACGCAGAAGAGGCATGAGTACACCACAGCGGTACTCAGTAAGTGCCAAGCCTAACCTCAGTTGAGTAGTGACGAGGAAGGTCAGGGCCCTACTGAGAATGAACATAATTACAATAATGAATAGTGTAAATTTGGGAATAATCTAAAAGAATGATCGAAATAGGACAGAAGCTACAAGTAAATGACAATCTAGCTAAGTAAGGAAAATAACACAACCAAGTATTCCTCAACTATCCTGTGGATCTTCCGGGAATTGAACACGTAGTCCATCACATTTCAATATCTAGGATCTCCCAGGAATTGAACCTGTAGTCCATCTTATCAATAGCAAAGGATCTCCCAGGAATTGAACTCGTAGTCCATAATAGCAACAGCAAAGGATCTCTCGGGAATCGAACACGTAGTCCATCATATCAATAACAAAGGATCTCTCGGGAATTGAACCCGTAGTCCATCATATCAATAGCAATGGATCTCCCAGGGATTGAACCTGTAGTCCATCATATCAATAGAAAAGGATCTCCCGTGAATTGAACCCGTAGTCCCAATGTAAAAGCACAACAAAATCGGGGAAATATTCACAGAATTAAGTACATAAATACAAGTAACAATTAAATTTTCGCCTAACATGTTTCACGTAATTTCAATTAAGGCAATTAAGCAGTTAATTCTATTTAGTTATACTTCTCTAACTAACACAGATTAAATATTGCATTGAAATCAATCAAATAATGGAGAAAAACACAGTTTAAACAATTCAAGTAAAGTGGATTTTTTAAAAATTCGCACAAGTACACGCTTGTCACCTCGCGTACAAGGTATTTAAATCAGCACATAAGAAGTCCTAAGGGAAGAGGCCCCCCATACAAGCTTAGACAAGACACTTACCTCGAACCGGTACAAATCAACTAGGGAACGATGCCCTTGCCAAGAGTATCCGACTCCAAACGGTCCAGATCTATTCAATTTAATTACAAATCATAAATAATATTGCAAAAAATTGATTCCAGTATTAAAATTAAAGCTAGGGCTCAAAAATAGGTAAAATGACCAAAATATCCCTCCATCCATCGTCTCGGAATGGAATAATTTTTACATTTTCAGAACCCTCGCACTCTCAGGAGTCCAACCATATAAAAATCTCCCAAATCGGAGGTCAAATGCCCCCTCAAATCCTCACAATTAGGTCTAAAAGGTTTTACCCACTTTCCATTTAAAAAGATGAAATGAAAGGGTGAAATTAAAAAGGAGATTCACGGAATATGGTCTAAACCGAGTGGGAATTACTTACCCAAGTTGCCCAGATAAAAATCTTTTCAAAAATCACCAAGAGCCGAGCTCTAGAACTCAAAATGTTATAAAAATGGTGAACCCTCGAAATGGTTATTTTAATCTGTTTGCCCAGGGATTAAAGCATCACGAACGCGGACGTCATCACACGTTCGTGAAAGAAATTTGTAAGGGGTCAGAAATTCCCTTCGCGATCGCGAAGGGACAGATGTGAACTCGAAGTCCTGGGTTCGTGACCTACGCGAACGCAACAACTAGGATGCGAACGCGATGAAGGAACAGGTGAAGCCACGCGATCGTGGGAAGCCAAATGCGAATGCGATGAAGGAATTTGGCATCTTCCAAAAATATACTATGCGAACGTGTAGATGAGGACGCGAACACGGTGAGAAAGGAAATTAGCAAACACGATGCCTTCTACGCGAATGCGTAGAAGGACATCTGACCTGCAATTTTTCTGTAATGATTTCAAACTTCAAATTGCTCCGTTGAGCATCCGAAACACACCCGAGGCCCCCGGGACCGCAACCAAACCTACATACATATCCCATAACATCATTCAAACTTGTTCCAATCCTGAAATCACCCAAAACATACCGGAAACACGATTTAAGCCAAGATTCAAGCCTATGAACTTCAAATTCAAACCAAACACACTTTCGATCAAAACCCTATCCAAACCTTGTCCAAATGACCTAAAATTTTGCACTCATCTCCAAAATGATCCAAACCACCCTCGGGTCAAAAATTCACTATCGGAGCAGAACTTTAAAAATTCAAACTTCGGCATTTCAAGCCTAAATGAGCTAGGGACCTCCAAATTACATTCCAAACACGCTCCCAACCCCAAAATCACCTAACGGAGCTAACGAAACCATCGGATTCCCATTCCGAGGTCGTCTTCACACTGCTCCAAATATGGACCATTTTTCAACTCTTAAGCTCTCATTTAGGGACTAAGTGTCTCAAAACACTCTGAGTCCTGATACTGGACGTCCCGGCAAACCAAAATAGCAGAAATGAACTTAGGTAAAGCCGTAAATGCGGGATCGAGGCGTAAATTCCAAAAATGGTAGGCCGGGTCGTTACATCCTCCTACACTTAAACATTTGTTCGTCCTCTAATGAGCATAGAAAATATACGTGAAGTAGAAAACAAATGAGGGTACTGGCTGCGCATATCCTGATCGATCTCCCAAGTCGCCTTCTCGGACGGCTGACCCCACCACTGGACCTTCACTGAAGCGAAGTTCTTTGACCTCAACTTTTTGATCTGCTTGTCCACAATGGCCACTTGCTCCTCAACATAAGATAGATCCTTGTCCAGCTGGACTGAACTAAAATCCAATGTGCGATGGGTCACCATGATATCTCTGGAGCATAGAAACAAGAAATACGTGATGAACTCCGGCTAGGCTGGGAGGTAAGGCAAGCTCATAAGAAAACTCCCCAACTTGCCTCGGAATCTCAAAAGGCCCAATAAATCTCGGACTCAGCTTCCCTTTCTTTCCAAATCTCATGACTTCCTTCATAGACGAGACTGAAGCAGAACCCACTCGCCGACCATAAATGCCACATCACGAACCTTCTTTGTCTGCATAACTCTTCTGCCTAGACTGGGCTACACGGAGTCTACCCTGAATCACTTTGACCTTGTCCATCACATCCTAAACCATATCTGTGCCTAATAATCTGGCCTCGCCCGACTCAAACCATGCCACCGGAGATCTACATCTCCTACCATACAAGGCCTCATACGGCACCATCTGAATGTTGAACTAATAGTTGTTGTTATAAGCAAACTCTGCTAGTGGCAAGAAATGATCCCATGACCCTCCAAACTCAATCACGCACGCACGGAGCATATCCTCTAAAATGAATAGTGCGTTTGGACTATCCGTCCGTCTGGGGTAAAATGTCGTGCTCAACTCCTCTCGAGTGCCAAACTCCTGCTGCACGGCTCTCCAGAACTGTGATGTAAACTGAATACCTCTATCTTAAATGATAGAAAGTGGAATACTATGCAACCAGACGATCTCCCTGATATAGATCTCCTCCAACCGCTCTGATGAATAAGTAGTGCACACAGGTATGAAATGATCGGACTTGGTCAGCTGATCCATAATGACCCAAATAGAATCAAACTTCATCACAGTCCGTGGAAGCCCAAATACGAAGTCCATGGTGATACATTCCCACTTCCACTTTGGGATCTCAATCTGTTGTAGCAAACCACCCAGGCGCTGGTGCTCATACATCACATGCTGTCAGTTGAAGCATCTAGACACATAGTCAACTATATCCTTCTTCATCCGCCTCCACCAGTAGTGCTGCCTCAAGTGCTGATACATCTTCGCGACATCTGGATGGATGGAATACCGCGAACTATGGGCCTCAGCTAGAATCAACTCCCGAAGATCATCTTCATTGGGCACACATATCCGCCAACATCCTCATCACTCTATCATTCCCGATGGTGACATCTCGGGCATCACCACGCTGAACTCTATCCTAAAGGATAAGTAAATGAGCGTCATCAAACTGTCGCTCCCTAATGCAATCAAATAGGGAAGACTGAGAAACCACATATGCTAGAACCCGACTGGGCTTTAAAAGATCCAATCTAACAAATTGTCTGGCTAAATCCTGAACATCTATCGCCATAGGTCTCTCTGAGGCTGGTAGATATGCCAAACTCCCCAAACTCTCCGCCCAGTGACTCAAAGCATCGGCAATCACATTGGCCTTCCCCAGGTGATAAAGAATGGTAATAGCATAATATTTTAACAACTCTAACCATCTCCTCTGACGCATATTCAGGTCCTTCTGCTTAAGCAAGTGCTAAAAAATCCGATGATCAGTGTAAATATCACAAGGCACCCCATACAAATAATAATGCCAGATTTTCAAGGCATGAACATTGGCAACTAACTCAAGATTATGGACAGGGCAGTTCTTTTCATGCACCTTCAATTGTCGGGATGCATAGGCAATCACCCTTCCGTCCTGCATCAATACTGCTCCAAGTCCAACCAGTGACACATCACAATAAACTATATATGACCCCGAACTGGTAGGAAACATTAAGATTGGGGCTAAAGTCAAAGCTATCTTAAGCTTTTGGAAGCTCGCCTCACACTCCGCTGTCCACTGAAAAGGGTCACCCTTTTGGGTCAATCTAGTCATAAGGGTCGCGATCAAAGAGAACCCCTCCACAAAGCGACGGTAATAACCCGCCAAACCAAGGAAACTACGGATCTCAGTAGCTGAGGAGGGCCTGGGCCAACCCTGCACGGCCTTCACCTTCCTTGGATCCACTCGAATGTTCTCACTCGACCGTGGCCTAGGAATGCCACAGAACTCAGCCAGAACTCACATTTGGAGAACTTCACATACAATCTCTTCTCCCTCGGACTCTGAAGCACTACCCTCAGGTGCTGCTCATGATCTTCCCTACTCAAGGAATATACCAAAATATCATAAATAAAAACAATTACAAATGAATCAAGATATGGCCTGAATACGCTGTGCATCAAGTGCATAAAAGCTGCAGCGGCATTAGTCAGCCTAGAAGACATGACAAGGAACTCGTAATGACCATACCGAGTCCTGAAAGCAGTCTTCGGGATATATGGCTCCTGAATCTTCAACTGATGGTAGCCTGAGTGCAAATCAATCTTGGAAAACACATGTGCGCCCTGAAGTTAATCAAACGGATCATCAATACGAGGTAAAGGATATCGATTCTTCACTATAACTTTGTTCAGATGGCGATAGACAATGCACATACATAAAGAACCGTCCTTCTTCTTCACAAACAAATTAGGAGCACCCCATGGCGAAACACAAGGCCGAATAAAACCCTTACCCAACAACTCCTATAACTGATCCTTCAACTCAGGAAGAGCCATACGATATGGGGGGGGGATAGAAATGGGCTGAGTGCCCAGCAACAGATTAATGCCAAAGTCGATATCTCTATCGGGCAGCATGCCTGGAATATCAGCTGGAAACACATCGGGGAAATCCTATACCACTAGGACTGAATCAACAGAAAGGGTGTCAACACTGACATCCCTCACATAAGCCAAATAAGCAGCGCACCCCTTCTCAACCATATGTTGATCTTTAAGGAAAGAAATGACCCTGCTGGGAGTATGATCTAAAGTACCACTCCACTTAATACGTGGAATGCTTGGCATAGCTAGCGTCACGGTCTTGGCATGACAATCAAGAATAGCATGATGGGGTAACAACCAGTCCAAGCCCAGAATAATATCAAAGTCAACCATACCGAGTAATAATAGATCATCCCTGGTCTCAAAACCACAAATAGTGACCAAACACGATCGGTACACGCAATACACAACAAGAGAATCTCCCAAATGACTAGAAACATAAATGGGGGCACTCAAATAATTCTGAGGCACACCCAAATGTGAAGCAAAATAAGAGGATACATATAAAAAAGTAGATCCAGGATCAAATAGAACCGATGCCTCTCTGTGACTAACCTATATAATACCAGTGATAACAGAATCGGAGGCAATACCCACGACACGATCAGGAATAGCATAAAATCTGGCCCAGTCCCTTCCTTGAGGGCGACCTCTATCTCCCTGATCTCTTCCCCTGGCTAGCTGGGTAGGTGGGGTGGCAGCTGGAGCGAGAACGATGGCCTGCTGACCCTGTGGAGCATGCTGAGGCTGTGGAGTCTGAGAAGGTGCACCCCTCCCACGTTTGGGGCACTCACTAACTATGTGGCGAGTATCCCCGCACCCATAACAAGCTCTGGGAGGGCGCGGCGGCTGTGACTGATTGGTCCCACCCCCGCTAGACTGATCTCGAGAAGTACCCCACATAGGAGGTGCACTAGAAACTGGGGGAGCATAATAGGGCTCCTGAGGTGCTGGTGGAGTTGGAGTACTACCGGCTGCTGGCAAGGCTGAATGAATAGGACGACCAAAATAACCTCTACCATAATGATCGGTTGCTGAAGTACGGGCACCAGAGTAGTGACCTATCTCTCGAGACCTCTGGACTCCCTCTCCCCTCGCTCCCTAGCAAGCATACCCTCAATATGTCTGGCAATGCTCACTACCTTTTGATAAGGTATATCCATCTCTAGCTCTCGAGCCATGTTGGACCGGATAGGCGGAATAAGACCCTCGATAAACCTCTGCACTCTCTCCCAAACTGTGGCGACCAAAGCCGGTGCATGTTTGGCCAACCGGGTGTAATGGATGGCATACTCTGATACTGTCATAACACCTTGGCGCAAACACTCAAACTCCACGCACCATGAATCCCTAAGGCTATGGGAACAAACTCCCTCATAAACATGTCAGAGAACTGTGTCCAAGTTAATGAGGCAGACTCGACTAGACTATCCAACTCATAAGTGCTCCACCAATTATAGACGGCTTCCCAAAGTTGAAAGGCGGTGAATAAAACTCCCACTGGACTCCAATATGCCCATAGTACGGAGAATGCGATGACACTCCTCCAAAAATTCCAAGGCGTAATCTGAAGCTAGGCTACTGAACACTGGGGAATCGTATTTCTTAAACTTTTCTAGCCTGTGTTGCTCGTCCTCCGAGACAGCTGACTCATCCTTGGGTTGTACTGGTGCTGCACGCAATACAGGAATAACCTCTGGAACCAGCTCCATCAGAACTCTCTGCTCAGGAGTACGGGCTGCGGGAGTCTGGGCCCCTCCCCCGCCTTAGATGTGGCTGCAGCGAGGGGAAGCAACCCCGCATGAGCCAAAGTAGTGTACATGATCATAAACAGAGCCAGGGTCTCCTGGAGCGTTGGAGTAGTAGTAGTTGTAGTAGGGGTACCAGGTTCATGTGCTCCAACTTGATCTGTGGGTGGTACCTCAGCGGCAGCGCGCGCGGGTGCTGTGGCTGCACCTCGAGCTTGTCCTTGACCTTTACCCTCGCCCCGGCCTCTAACGGCGGTAGCAGAGGGCGCGGGTGCCTGTTCCTCTCGTGTAGCATGTGTCCTCACCATTTGTAAGAGAATAGAAGATAGAAGTTTAGAATTGGTGTCAAAATATCACATAATAAGGAATTCAAAAGAAATGAAGATATTTCCTAAATAGTTACATAGCCCTTCGTAGATAAATACGGATGTCGTCGTACCGATCGGCGAGGCTCTAATAAACCGACATGTGTCCCGTGACTCCTATGAACCTAGAGCTCTAATACCAACTTGTCACGATACTAGTTCACCAATTGTGAACACATCATAACGGCACCCAGTCTTCGCGACCAGGTAAGCCTAACACGTTGCAGAAGTAATAACAATTTGCGAAATTTACAATCAAAACTGAATAACATAAATAATATATATAATTTCAGCCTGGCACATACACATTAACACTTAGCATTTTAAAACTCTCGAAAGACTCGGAAACCCATGGTCAACACAGGCTAAAAGAAATATAAGATACGGCTCTAACATCCAGAAATGTCTACACAACTGAATATATGAAATGGAGCTACTAACTACAAGATAGAGTAGAAGGAGACTCTTCGATCTGCAGACATGGTAGAATATACCTCAAGTCTCTGAATGTATCGCCTGGATCACTGATAGTACGCCCGACCATAAGTACCTAGATCTGCACATGAAAACATGCGTAGAAGAGGCATGAGTACACCACATCGGTACTCAGTAAGTTCCAAGCCTAATCTTGATTGAGTTGTGACGAGGAAGGTCAGGGCCCTACTGAGAATAAATATAATAACAATAATGAATAGTGCAAATCAGGGAATAATTTGAAAGAACAATAGAAATAGGACATAAGCTACAAGTAAATGACAATCAAGCTAAGTAAGGAAAATAACACAACCAAGTATTCCTCAACTATCCAGTGGATCTCCCGGGAATTGAACCCGTAGTCTATCACATTTCAATATCTAGGATCTCTCGAGAATTGAACCCGTAATCCATCTTGTCAATAGTAAAGGATCTCCCGGGAATTTAACACGTAGTCCATCATAGCAACAGCAAAGGATATCCTGGAAATCGAACCAGTAGTCCATCATATCAATAGCAAAGGATCTCCTGGGAATTGAACCCGTAGTCTATCATATCAATAGCAAAAGATCTCCCGGGAATTAAACCCGTAGTCCCAATATAAAAGCGCAACCAAATTGGGGAAATATTTAGAGAATGAAGTACACAAATACAAGTAACAGTTAAATCCTGGCCTAACATGCTTCACGTAATTTCAATTATGGCAATTAAATAATTAAGCAGTTAATTCTATCTAGTCATACTTCTCTAACTAACACAGATTAAATCTTGCATTGAAATCAGTCAAATAACAGAGAAAAATACAGTTTAAGCAATTCAAGTAAAGTGGATTTTTTAGAAATTAGCACAAGTACATGTTCATCACCTCGCGTACAAGGCATTTAAATCAGCACATAAGAAGTCCTAAGGGAAGAGGTCTCCCAAACAAGGTTAGACAAGTCACTTACCTCAAACTGATACAAAATCAACTAGGGAACGATGCCTTTGGCACAAGTATCCGACTCCAAACAGACCAAATCTATCAATTTAATTACATATCATAAATAATATTGCAAATAACTAATTCCACTACTAAAATTAAAGCTAGGGCACGAAAATAGGTAAAATGACCAAATGCCCCTCCAGCCATCGTCTCGGAATCGAATAATTTTTACATTTTCAGAACCCTCATACTCTCACAAGTCCAACCATATAAAAATCTCCTAAATCGAAGGTAAAATTCCCCCTCAAATCCTCACAATTGGGTCTAAGAAGTTTTACCTACTTTCCATTCAAAAATACGAAATTAAATGGTGAAATTAAGAGGAGATTCATGGAATATGGTCTAAATCGAGTGGGAATTACTTACCCAAGTTGTCCAGGTAAAAATCTCTTCAAAAATCATCAAGAACCGAACTCTAAAGGTCAAAATGTTATAAAAATGGTGAACCCTCAAAATGGTGATGTTAATATGTCTGCCCATGGATTAAAGCATCGCGAACGCGGACATCATCACGCGTTAGTGAAGAAGAAATTTGTAAGGGGTCAGAAATGCCTTTTTCGATCGCGTAGGGACAGATTCAAACGCAAAGTCCTGGGTTCGTGACCTATGCGAATGCGACAACAAGGATGCGAATGCGATAAAGGAACATGTGAAGCCACGCGACCGCGGGAAGCCAAACGTGAACGCGATGAAGGAATTTGGCATCTTCCAAAAATACACTACGTGAACGCGTAGATGAGGATGCGAACGTGGTGAGAAAGTAAATTAAAGCTTCGCGAACGCGATGCCTTCTACGCGAACGCGTAGAAGGACATCTGACCTGCAATTTTTCTGCAATGATTTCCAACTTCAAATTGCTCCGTTGAGCATCCGAAACACACCCGAGGCCCCCGGGACCTCAACCAAACCTACAAACATATCCTGTAACATCATTCAAACTTGTGTCAATCCTCAAATCATGCAAAACATGCCGGAAACACGATTTAAGCCAAAATTTAAGCCTATGAACTTCAAATTCTAACCAAACACACTTTCGATCAAAAACCTATCCAAAACTTGTCCGAATGACTTAAAATTTTGCATGCACCTCCAAAATGACATGACGAAGCTACAACAACTTTCTTAATTCGAAACCGACCCTCGGATCAAAAATTCACTATCGGATTGGAACTTCAAAAATTCAAACTTCGGCATTTCAAGCCTAATTGAGCTACGGACCTCCAAATTACATTCTGAACACACTCTCAACCTTGAATTCACCTAACACAGCTAACAGAACCATCGGATTTCCATTCCGAGGTCATCTTCATACTGCTCCAAATACGAACCATTTTTCAACTCTAAAGCTCTCATTTAGGGACTAATTGTCCCAAAACACTCTGAATCCTGATACCGAACGTCCCAGCAAACTAAAATAGCATATATAAACTTAGGAAAAGCAGAAAATGAGGGATCGGGACATAAATTCCAAAAATGACCGGTCGGGTCGTTACAAATAACTCAAGTGGTAAGTATTTGATTTCAAAGATTTGATGAGTTCAAATATCATGAATGATTCCTGTGTTTGAACTTTTACTAGTTCAAACTCCATAAATAATTCCTGATATTTTAACATTTATATGTAATATACTCTTACAGCAGGACTCTACCTCTAGCCATACGATTTCTTGGTTATCCAACCGCCATCTTCGTTTGAATACTTTTGCACTTTCGTTAAAGAGAAAAAAAGAAACAAAAAAATTAGGACCAAAAAATCATATTTATATATATTGCGTATGATATATCAACAAGCATAGTGTTGAACGTTTGTATATAGTTTTGTCATAAAAGACATTGTATGCATGAGGATTCAAATGGCTGAAAAGTATAATACCCCAAATTGCACAAGAAAATTAGAGATTTAGGGTGTGTTGGAACGAAAGAAAATATTTTGCTGAATCATATTTTCCTTAAAAGTGAATGGTTTTATCACTTATTTTTTCATTATTTGGTTTGTGAGTAAAAACCTTTTGCGAATAATATTTGCTCGTATTTGGTTAGAAAGTAAAAAATATTTTTTAAAAAAATAATTTTTATGCTACTCTTCTTACTCCCCTTCCCCCAAATTTCCATGTTTCTTATGCTTTCCACCCCCTCCCCCCTACCCCAAAAAAAAAAATAATCAATATTTGCAGGACTCTATTTTGTTAAAGAATTTAATAATTTTTTTAAAAAGTCAAACAAACCAAAAGGAACTAATGTGTTGTTTTATTGTTTTATACAACATCAACGTTGAAATTTGAGTTCGATAGCTAAAAAAAAAACTCTTTTTTGGTTGAAAAGGAAAGTATGCTTTCCACAACAAGAAAAGAAAGTATGGATTCTTTTTAAATGAAAGGAAATATTTTTTCTACACCATGAAAATAAAGTACTCATTTTGTTAAAATGAATGAAATGTTTATTCTATATCATGAAAAGAATGTATTTATTTAGTGAAATGAAAGAAAATACTCATTTGGAAATGAAAAGGAAAGTACTCTATCGACAACATGAAAAGAAAGTACTCTTTATTTAGGGTGGGGGTATAGGGGTAAGGTGGTGGGTAGGGATGGGTGGGATGGGGCGAGTTTTGGGTGGGTGGGTCGGGAAAGGGTTGATGTGGCAGAGTTGGGGGTAATGGATGGTTGAATGGGTGGGGCGGGGGTAGGGGTATGGGGTGGATTGGAGGAGGTTGGTCGGGATGGAGAATATAGTAAAGAAGATTAAAAAAGAGTTTTGAAAAATATTTTCTCTCCTCTTGATAGGAAAAATATTTTTCTCCAATTGGAGAAAAATTAGTTTATGAGAAAAATATTTTCAAAATATTAAGCAACCAAACATGAGAAAATTAAAAAATATTTTCACTCATACCAAACACACTCTTAAAGTCGTAAAAATTGTAACGACCCGTTCGTTCGTGCCGACAATTATAGCGCCATTTCCCTCGTCTATGATTAATTATGTGATGTTCAGTTGTGTTGAGTTCTATCGAGTTGGTATGTTTGGATTCGAAGTAATTTTGGAGTGAAATGAACACTTAGTCTCTTAGTTAGAAAGCAAAGATAGAATAATCAAGCTAAAGTTGACTTATGAGTAGACGAATTCGGATTTGAATTCTTATGATTCGGTTAGCTTTGTTGGGCGATAGTAGACTTAGAAGTGTGTACAAAATGTAATTTGAAGGTCCATAGTAGAATTAGGCTTGAATTGGCGTAAATCGATAATTGGGCTTTATTATGTGTAAATATATAAAGTACTATATTATGTAAATAGATAGTGGGTCTACTTTACAAATGTGATATTAAAAAAATAGTGGGCTCAAATCCCACATCTGATGCACAACGTTTTAGGTCTTACAAAAATAAATAGGGAAATCTCATTCCTTATTTTATAAGAAGACTCCAAAGTTTTTTTTTAAAAGAAAACGGAGGCCAATAGTGACGGCTCAAATTGTCTACTCTATCTTGATAGCTTGTTAGTGAAATTGTGGTGGAAGACAGGGCTATATAATCAGGTACTTAGTCAATTTTCGTACAATGATACACACTGTATTATATTTACAATAAGTATTAATTTTAGTAAATAAGTTAATGATTAGGGGGAACAAGAAAATAATTGGAGAATAAGTATGAGTTAGTAATATGAATAATGCAAATAGAAATTTTTGGTGGAAATCTCTGCCATGGAAAAGAATTTTGGTGATACAGTTCACCTATTTTATTTTCTACAATTTTTGAATTTAGGAAGCATAATACCTATGCCAATGATTTACGTAATCATTGTAGTAATGATGATGGCAATAAAGTGAAACAATTATATAGTATAACTCGTGGCTTAGTTTATATATAGCTTCTGTTTCGGTACTTTCGGAAGTACTATTGCTCATGTACGTGTACAATTCTTTATTACTTAGATTTGAGATTAAATGTTATTTTGACTTGTCCCGAGATTATGAAAAGTATTCCCTAGACTAAATAGGACGTGCTATTCAATATTTTGGATAGATTCAGAGCCTTTGGAGACCGAGTCGAGGGACGAGGACATCCCGGAGTAGGATTTTACGCTGTTGAGGTAAGTAATAATTTTAACTCTGGCTATGAGGGTATAAACCTGGAGAAATTAATATCATGTGATTGTTTGGTGGTGATACCCACGCTAGGTGACGGGCGTGTGGGCGTGCACTGCGAGGGATTGAGACTTGGTCCATCCCGTGAGGCCTTATAGCCATCATCTGTATTTACGTAGTCACTTGTTGTTGAACTTGTCTTACTTTATGTTAGAGATCATGCTTAGGCTTAATTATTTCATGCTCACTTTATGTGTACTCAGTCATAGAAATTATTGTACTTGTTTACCTTAGTATCTATTATTCGCTAATATGTTGTGATACTTGATGTGGACTGTATTCCCTTATTTGTTGATGATGGTGAGACTAGTGAGGTACATGATTGAGTGAGGCCGAGGGCTTGGTTTTGAGGATATTAATACCATAGCGCATGAGTTGTCTGCGTAGCACGTGAGTTGACCGTGCGAGTCCAGGTATTAATACCATAGCGCGTGAGTTGCCCGCGTAGCATGTGAGTTGACCGTGCGGATCCAGGTATTGATATGATGGCACGTGAGTTGTCCTGCTTAGCGCTTGGGCTTTGGGAGCCCCTCCGGAGTCTGTACACACCCCCAGTGAGCGCAGAGTGTTGAGTGTGGAGTGTTGAGTGCGAGTGCTGAGTGATGGAGTGACATTGCTATGAGGTTGCATTTACTTTTGTTGTTGCTGCACTTACCTATTGATTTCTTTGTGATATTTGTTGGTTTTCTGAAATTACCTATTTATTCATGTTTATTGTAAATTGTGTAAATAAATAATTGGACTACTTTTCTCAGCTCGTCAATACTGCTCAGTTCCTTAGTTATTTTTGTTACTACTGAGGTCGTAGTACTCATAGTACTCCCTGCACTATATGTGCAGATCCAGGTGAGTTTGAGCGCGGAGATCGTTGAGTTCAGGCCGACTATCTTTGAAGACTACAAGGTAGCTGCTAGCGTCCGAATGACCTTGTTAATCATCTTGTCATTTCTTGTTGTAGACAATTATATTTCTTAGTTCCTAGTTTTTGACGCTCATGACTTAGTGACACCCCAATGTTTGGGACTCGTTTCCGTATTTTATATTAATTATATTTGGAGTTGATTAGTTTATGAGAAATTCAAATGTTAAAAATGTTTTATTAAATTCTTATTATCGATTTAGTAGTAATATTTTGGGAATAGGCTTGCCTTGTAACACGATAGGCGCCATCACGACCGTGTAGATTTTGGGTCGTGACAAAAATAGAGCAAAGTATAGTCTTGAGCGTCCGAAGCTTGGCATACCCTAGTAGAGTTAACTTGTAAGGAATTTTTGTACTCTATTATAGTGTGCTGGAGTTTAATTGTCTAAGCTTCAAAATTCAGCTTGGATTATTGGAGTTGTTTTGTGTTTCAAGTGGGGATATTTCTTTCAAAAATATTATCTGAAATGTATAACGACGCGATCAATTATTTTACTTTTTAGAACCTTGTTCCCTAAAATAAGACTCCCGTAAGTGCTTTTAGTATTTTATGACTTGCTGGGATGATTAGTTTGGGACTTGAAAGATGGGTTGAATTCGTAGTACTTGGTTCCTTAAGTTGGATTTAAAAGGCTAAGCTTGACTTTGATCAATGTTTTGAGTAAACGACCTCAGAATCTGAATTTGACGGTACCAATAGGTTCGTATAATAATTTCGCACTTGGCTGAAGTCTTTCTTTTGCTTTTATTTTGTGTCTATTTCTCTTCAGATAGTAGTGTAGTATTCTTTTGTATATATTCTACTAGTAGCTCTTACACTTATGCCAACAGGTCTTGGTAAATAAGATAGTAGACACATGATGATTTTTTATTATTTATTTATCTCGTTTGCTCTAAAAAATTATTTATGTCTAATTTTGTTAAAGTTTTACTTCTTACTTAGGCATTAATTAAAACCCAGCTATTTTCTAAATTGTTAAAAGAAATAATTATATTGTTAGTTTACTGTTGGCTTGCCTAGAAATAACATTGGACGCCATTACAGTTTATATAGGAGAAATTGGATGGTGACAAACAGAATAATTAGATTTTAATAACTTCTTAAATATTGGCTAAACTCTAATAACATGGGTTATCAGGGCTATTTTCTCACGTCCAGTCCCATTAACATACAACGTACTGTGAAGTTCATCTTCGCAAACACAGGCCCAGTAGGATTTTGAAGTGAGTTTCGTTGCACCATTACACAACAAGGTGTAAAATTCACGAATAGCCGTTTTTTTGGGATTATTTTTAAAATAGTCAGATCAATAACCGGTCAATTCGAAAATAGATCAATTTTAAAAGTACTTGAAATTTAGTCACTATTTATGTAAAGTTAAATCTGAGCGAAAACACTGTTCAGAACCCGAAAAATACTCCAGTATATTATACTTGATCTCCAGCATATTATACTGGAGTTCCAGGATGCTATGCTGGAACTCCAGCATAATATGTTGGAGTTCCAGCATAAATACACAAGAACTCCAGCATAATATACTGGAGTTCGAGCAAGTATAATGGTCCAGTATAATATACTGCAGTTTGGAGCACCAGTGCTCCAGTCTCCAGTATATTATACTGGAACCAGCAAAGTATACCGGTCCAGCATAATATGCTGGAGTTCATACACAAATGCACGGAACTCCAGTATATTATGTTGGACCGGTCTCTATTATAACAAAACGGTGGCTATTTTTTATTGACTTAGTAAATGCTGGCTATTTTTTATTGACCAATCCGAAAATTAACTATACGCTATTTTGGCCATTGTTTTAGCCCCTGCAATATTTTTAAATTCTACAATTAAAATTCTCGGACATTATCATGGTGTTTCACTCATGAAATTTGAAACTCATGATATCGACTATTTTTCAATTACATTTGCTAAAAAAAGCTAGCCCGCACTGCAAGAAATTGTCATTTCTTATTGATTGTACCAACTTCAAACCAAATTTGCCCAGTTGATTTGAAGTACCTGTAATTTAAACAAGATCTAAATTAATAAGTAGAACACTTAAAAAACTAATGCCACTATCATAATTTCAGTATTTTAAATCAAATATTCGTATCTATTAAAATTTAACATCGGATCTTGCTTGAAAAATATTAAGAACACCAGGATCATGTCGTATCTTGATTTGCATTGATAAGACACGTAAAGTACAATAAATACTCTATTTTATTTTTGCGTCAACTCATTAGGAGTATTAGTTTAGTAACCATAGCTTCTATTTATAGTTTACTTAATTTGCTAATGCATGCCAGCTTGACTTATGATGTGTAATGCTTATTGGCTATATTGGCTGCAAATCAGCCTAGGTAATATATCGTATTATTACTTTTTTTAATCACTATCTATAAGATGAAAATTCTTTACTGTATTGGGAAGAAACTGAATTTATATTAAAGGTGATATGCCATGACACGTGGATTGGTCAAAAAGTCAATAGATAATATTGAAATAAAAAGAAGAACTCAGAATATATACGAGGTGCAATTTAGATACGTATCTCGTACCTAAATGAAGCATTTAAGTGTGGGGATTCTTGAAGATTCAGAAGACAAGAATTTGGCGATGGAAGATACGGGAAAAGGAAGTTAAACAGGCACGAAAAGTGGTTTTAGACACGAGTCCCGTACCAATTCAAGTCATTTAAAGCGAACGGAACAAAAAGCGTTAAACACATGGATCTGAAGACGAAAAGAAGTCCAAATTAAATATTAAATATCCAATACGTTGGAAAATTGGTATTTAATAGGAATGATCGTGTAACGACTTATTCAATGTCATTTATTACTCATAATTGTATCATTAAAACTTAGGTTTCAATCTTCTACCTAGGATCAACTATAAAAGGAAGAAGTCGCATCTTATGCAGACACAGGAAAATTAATTGATATCATATTGGAATACAAATTTCTTTGTTGCTTTTTTTTTTCAGAGAAAGCCTATTATATTTTCGGTCTCTTGATTATCAGTAACCCGATTTTTTCACTTATTTTTTAGTTTTAACTGAAATTTCATATTTTGGTTAAATAAATTGGTTTCGTTACCGGGAATCTGATAATCTATTCTCTCCAAGCTTGCACATTTTACTTATTGTTAACATCATGTCAAACACAAACAACAACAACAACAATAACAACAACAACAAAAACAACAACAACAACAACAACAATGTTGTTGAAAACCAAATCCCTCATGCTCAAGGGGAGTTGCACAATGTTAACATAGTTCCTTCCCATCAAACTTCTCCACGCCAGTCTCGTGAGGGTACTCCTGTACCTGTATCACATGCTGACGAGCAAGAGAAGTCAGAACATTTCGAGGGACCAGAGGAAGCTCTACAAAGATTAATTGATGCATGGGTTAGCCAAGCTCTTCAAGCGTTAGTTAACCGGTTACCTGTTGCTCCACCTACTCCTTCTTCTAATAACAACACATTGTAGAATCCTCGTTCTGGCCTAGATAACACTAACGGAGGGACCCCCAGAGAACCACGAGAAATGGATCCAGGTAATGCAAATAATTCTTATTTACAAAATTTGGTACGAACTTTGCAGGCACAGCTGAAAGTGAAAAGCGAGCGGATCGAACACATACCTGGTGTTCCCCCAATAATCAAAGGAATAGATGCGGATAAGTATTCACAACAACCATGGAAACCAAGTGTTGTTCCTCTTCCCATCCCTAAAAAGTTTAAAATGCCTGACATTTCAAACTATGACGGCACGACTGACCCACGAGATCACGTGACAACCTTCACTACTGGAGTCAAAGGAAATAATCTGACTAAACAGGAGATTGAGTCTGTATTGGCCAAACAATTTGGAGAAACAGTCACCAAGGGTGCACGAACCTGGTATTCTGTTTTGCCTGAAAATTCTATAAACTCTTTTGCTGAGCTTGCAGATTCTTTCATAAAAGCACACTTGGGAGCGCAAAAGGTTGAAAAAGGAATGGAGGACATTTTTAAAATTAAACAATCAGACACAGAGTTACTCAGATATTTTGTTGATAGGTTTCAACGAGAACGAATATCTTTACCCCGTGTACCAGATAATTGGGCTGCAATAGCTTTTATAAGCAATTTGAATGATAAAAGTTCGGAAGCCACGAGAAGGCTTAAAGAAAGCCTTCGTGAATTTCCTGCAACTACTTGGAACGATGTTTATAACAAGTATAGCACAAAAACCAGAATTGAAGAGGATATTGTACCTCAACTCTCCCATGATGAAAGAAGTATATCCAGAAGGTCCGAAACTGAAAAAAGATCAGGTAAAAATAGATATGATCCATATTTGGGCCCTGCAGGTAAAGATTCAAGAACAAAATAAGAAAATCAACGATATGATCAAAAATCAAGAAACGAGGAATATGGCTCTTCTTCGAGGTATAGAAATGATATAAACAGGCAAGAGCCACATGATAATGATGTAAGTTTGAAGGCAAGATTCGGTGGGTATAATTTAAATGTTACCACCTCCGAGCTCGTAGCTGTTTTGCGAAGCATGGGAGATAAGGTACAGTGGCCAAAGGAGATGCGGTCAAATCCAAACAAGCGCAGTCCAGATCATTGGTGTGAATTTCATAATGATCATGGGCATAAGACTTCAGAATGCAAATTCTTATAGAGTGACGTGGATCGTCTATTGAAATAAGGTTATCTCACTGAGTTATTTAGTGAGAAAGAAAAGCAAGCTTAGATGAAAAACAGAAAGGAGCCACCAAAGCCCCTGTGACCCAAGAGGACCGTGAATGTTTAAGCGGGGGAGAAGGTATTTATGGGGTGACATATGTAGCTTCAAACAAAGTTTCCAAAGTCACAATCATGCATGGGAAATGTGTGCGCCAAACATTAGAGGATGAAGTTATCGCTTATGATGACGTAGACATGGAAGGAGTGATCACCCCCCATAATGATGCACTGGTAATATCTTTACTCGTACATGATACTAAAATAAAAAGAGTTTTGATTAATCCAGGAAGTTATGCAAATATCATCTTATTAAGGGTGCTGCGAGAAATGCAAATAGAGGATAAGATGATTCCAAAGTCGCATACTCTATCGGGATTCGATAATTCCAATGTAGTAACTAAAGGAGAGGTAACTCTAACAACTTTTGCAGAGGGTGTTGTGAAAGATACCAAATTTCAGGTAGTAGATATGGAGATGGCATATAATATAATCATAGGGAGACCGTGGATTCATGATATGGGTGATGTCCCATCTACCCTTCATCAAGTTATGAAATTCCCGTCACCATGGGGAATCTATCAAATTAATGGGGTACAACATACAGCTAGGAGTATTAATACTCTAACGGGTACGAGTGACGTATATAACAACGAAGGAAATGCATACCAACACCCAAATAATCAAGGGAAGCCAGGTTTGAACTCTAAATCTGATATAATCCAAAAACCCAAAGAGGATCAAAATATCAACTGAGGAGTTCGAGCCTGTGATACTATTTGGACAATGTCCTGAACAAAGAATTTGCGTGGGAACCGACTTAAGCTCAGATACAAGAGGTAAGTTAATTGAATTATTATAACTAACGCAGATTATTTTGCTTGGCCCTATGTTGATGTAACATGGATACCCTCGGATGTGGTAATTCACAAACTAAATAAATATCCATCTTGCACGATCATAAAACGAAAGGAAAGCAGAAAGCTTTCAAAAACTATATGAAGCAAGAAGAAATCCCAAAAGCTATTCAAAATTGGGTCAATCCGGAAGGACCAAAGGTGGGTAAAAAGGTGTCCGTTTATTTTTATCAGAAGTTGTGGTAAGCACTGTCTAAATCCGGAAAGATCAACGTAAACAATCTCTTATCTATACGTAAGTAAATCTTTGTTAAATGTTGTTGTGATTATTGCATTTTTATTACGAAACATTTTTGCATAAACATGAATTATCAAGAATGGGTTATAGAATTAAGCGAATATGAAACTAGTTATCAATCTAAAGTTGTCATAAAATCTCAAGAGTTAACTAGTTCCATAACTGGTTTCAGTCAGAGAATACATTTAGAAGAAGGGTCAAAAGTTATAAATGGTCCAACCCCATAAACTTAGATCTCATTTGCTAATGATTCATATAACATAAAAGGCGCATACCTAGTAATGTTTCACGTACCTCTTTTAGAACTATTAGTCGCATTATAAAGTGTCATTTTATGACTAACAATGAAGTATAGTATGAGGCTGCAATTACAGGTTTTGAAATAGTACGGGAATTTGGCATAATCCAGATTGTGACCAAGAGTGTCACGACCCGGATTATTCCCCCAACATCGGGATCGTGATGGCGCCTACTCGTGGTAGCTAGGCAAGCCACTGTATTCATACTATCCTGTTTTTAACACAATTTTAATTAAATAAATGCGGAATACTTTATCAAAATGGAAATAACAAAACACAAGGTGAAAATCATACTGAAATCCTCTACCCAAGACGTGGAGTCACCAACTCACAAACTACTATGGAATACTACACATAAAAGTCTGAAAGAAATATAACACAATTCTGTTTGTCTCGGAACAAAGAGACTCCAGCTAATAACATAAATAAAGAGAGAGACGCCGGGACTGCGGACGTCTGCAAGCTACCTCGGTCTCAAATATGATCAACTCCCACGCAATCTATTTACTGCTGCTGCTGCTCCTGATCGTAACCTGGACCTGTGCAAAAACGCACAGAAGTGTAGCATCAGCACAACCGACCCCATGTGCTGGTAAGTGCCTGGCCTATCCCGGCGAAGTAGTGACAAGCCTAGGACCATACACTCACATAAACCTGTGCAATTCAATATATATATGTGTACCACAAAATAACAAGAAATAATCAAGTATTAACACAATAAGGAATATCTTAAAGAATTCAACAATTAACCACAGTTAATAATTTCACAAAGAAAACAAAGTATAATGTAAACACGAATAATATCACTTCAAGAAATAGCAAGCAATTGCACGGCATCACCCTTCGTGCTTTTACTCTCATCCTCGCCAAATAAACAAATAAAGTACACGGCATCACCCTTCGTTCTTTTACTCTCATCCTCACCAAACAAACAAATAAAGTACACGGCATCACCCTTCGTGCTTTTACTCTCATCCTCACATCCATAGTACGGCATGATCCTTCGTACATGGTTCAATAATAAGGCACGGCATGATCCTTCGTGCATAATCAATAAAAGGGCACTGCATGATCCTTCGTGCATAATCAATAAATAAACATGGCATGGCATTAACCTTCGTGCATAAACAAATAAACATGGCACGGCATCACCCTTCGTGCATTATCACTCTTCCTCACCCAAATAACAATCCCAGTTAAGGGCAGAGAAAGAAACATCAATTCATAAATCGTCCCATCAAGGGCAATCAATAATTATCTTCACAACAAGTCCCAACAAGGGAGAACAATAACAATTCACCTGTAATATATCTCAAAATATCATTTTCCAACGACTCACGGTCATACAAGACGCCAGTGTATGGATGCTCGTCACCACAGCCCATACACCGCACTCGATCACATAACACATAACACATAATCCTATTCCCTCAAGCTAGGATAGAACAAACACTTACCTCGAATGCTTATGAACAATTCACTCCGTGGAAATGTCTTTTCTTTCAATTTGGCTCCAATCCAACCGTATCTATACACAATTGATTTAATATCATCAATTCTACTCCACAAACTAATTCTTAATACCAAATACAACTTTTACAACATTCTGCCATGAATAGTGAATTTCAACCCGGGCCCACATGGTCGGAATTCGGGGTTAGGACCAAAATCCGGTTACCCATTCCCCACGAGTTCATATATATAATTTGTTTCAAAATCGGACCTCAATTCGAGGTCCAATTCCCAATTTATGAAAAACCGTATTTTCTAACAAAAACAAGAATTTTACCATGAAAATCTTTGATTTCTTATGAAAAACATGTTTAATGATGTTAGGAATTGAAAGAATTAAGTAAAAAGTGACTTACAATCGTTTTGATGAAGAAGAAATCCTTGAAGAATCGCAAATGGGTGTTTTGGTTTTTGTAAAATGTGAAGAAATGACCGAAATTCGTGTTTTTCAGGTCTCTGTGTTCGCATTTGCGAACATGGGTTCGCAATTGCGAACCCCGACCAATTTCTGGAGTTTGAAAAATAAGCTAAGGGTGGGAAGTTCGCATTTGCGAACATTTGTTCGCATTTGCGAACGATGTTCGCATTTGCGAACTAATGTTCGCATTTGCGAACACATGCTGTATAAGGCGGTGTTCGCATTTGCGAACAATGGTTCGCATTTGCGAACCAAGGCAGTATGGGGAATGTTCGCATTTGCGAACTTTTGTTTGCATTTGCGAACATAGGCAGGCACTGGGGACCTTCGCAAATGCGAACAATTGTTCGCATTTGCGAACAAGGCTGGGCCAAAGGGGGCTTCGCATTTGCGATGTATGTTCGCATTTGCGAGCCTGTCCCCCTTCGCAATTGCGAGAAAACTTCGCAATTGCGAAGCCAACAGCTGGGTGAAAAACCAGCAGTTCAAAAATTCAGAGTTTCATCCAACGGCCTATCAAATCTTTACCCGAGCCCCCCGGGCTCCAAACCAAACATGTACACAACCTCGAAAACACATTATGGACTTGTTCGTGCGATCATATCGCCAATATCACTTCGTTTTAATCAAATCAAGCCTCAAACTCATGATTTTCATAATTTTGATTTTTCAAAACTTCTTAACATTGGAACTCAAGGTCCAAACACCTCAAACGACATCCAAATGTCACCAAACTTTACGGAAATCACATATATAATATTTAAGACTTGTACCGGGCGTCGGAACCAAAATACGAGCCCGATACCAAGGTCAATTAATTTATTTCCTTTAATAATTGCATCAAAAACAATTTCACATAAAAATTCATAACTTGGGCTCTAGGCCTCGGAATTCGACTCCGGACGCATGTCCAAGTCCCATATTTTTCTACGGACCTCTCGGGACCATCCAATCTCGGGTCCGGATCCGTTTACCAAAAATGTTGACCGAAGTCAACCATATCAATATTAATATCATTTTTATCCAAATTTCTCATAGAATTCATATTTTCTATCACAAAATCTTTCCGGCTAAAAGCTCGGATCGTGCACGTAAATCGAGGCAACATAGAATGAGGTTTTCAAGGCCTCATAAGTTCGAAATGATTAATTAAATAAGTGATGACCCTTTGGGTCGTCACAATCTCCACCTCTAAAACAACCGTTCGTCCTCGAACGGACAAAAGAAAGAAGTACCTGAGTCAGGGAAACAAGTGTGGGTAGCGGCTCCGCATATCGGACTCGGACTCCCAGGTCGATGCCTCAGGAGGCTGACCTCTCCACTGAACACGCACAGAAGGATAACTCTTCGACCTCAGCTGTCGAACCTGCCGGTCTAGAATAGCCACCGGCTCCTCCTCGTAAGATAGATCATTGTCCAATTGGATAGTACTGAAGTCTAACACATGTGTGGGATCGCCGTGGTATCTCCGAAGCATAGATACATGAAAAATTGGATGCACGGCTGATAAGCTAGGCGGCAAAGCTAATCTGTAAGCCACCCCTCCCACTCTGTCTAGAATCTCAAATGGGCCAATATACCTAGGGCTGAGCTTGCCTTTCTTCCCAAACCTCATCACGCCCTTCATAGGCAACACTCGGAGCAATACTCGTTCACCAACCATGAAATCTACATCTCGAACCTTACGATCCGCATAAGTCTTTTGCCTAGGCTGAGCTGAACGCAATCTCTCCTGAATAGTCTTGACCTTATCTAAGGCCTCCTGAACTAAGTCTGTACCCAACAACCGAGCCTCTCCCGGTTCAAACCATCCAACTGGTGATCGACATCGCCTACCATACAACGCCTCATACGGAGCCATCTGGATGCTAGATTGGTAACCGTTATTGTAGGCGAACTCTGCTAATGGTAGAAACTGGTCCCACGAGCCTCCGAAATCAATAACACAGGCTCGAAGCATGTCCTCTAGAATCTGAATAGTCCTCTCGGACTGGCCATCCGTCCGAGGATGAAATGTTGTACTCAACTGAACCTGGGTGCCTAACTCCTGCTGGACCACTCTCCAGAACCGCGAGGTAAACTGCGTACCCCGATCAGAGATAATAGATACTAGCACTCCATGGAGACGAACAATCTCCCTAATGTAAACCTCCGCTAACCTCTCCGACGAGTAGGAGACAGATCCTGGAATAAAGTGTGCTGATTTGGTCAACCTATCAACAATGACCCAAATAGCATCAAATTTCCTCCGAGTCAAAGGAAGTCCAGAACGAAGTCCATAGTGATCCGCTCCCATTTCCACTCGGGAATTTCAATCCTCCGGAATACACCACCAGGTCTCCGGTGCTCATATTTCACCTGTCGACAATTTAGACACCGAGCGACATACGCAACGATATCTTTCTTCATTCTGCCTGCGCCACCAATAGTGTTGCCGTAAGTCCCGGTACATCTTCGCGGCGCCTGGGTGAATAGAATACCGCGAACTGTGGGCCCTCGCTAAGATCAACTCTCGAATCCCTTCGACATTGGGTACACAAACTCGACCTTGCAATTTCAATACCCCATCATCATCTAGATTTACCTGTGTGGCACCTCCTTGCTGTATCGTATCTCTCAACTCACGCAAATGAGGATCATCAAATTGCCTCTCACGGATACGCTCTAATAATGAAGAACAAGCGACCGTGCAGGCTAACACCCTGCTAGGCTCGGAAATGTCTAATCTCACGAACCGGTTGGCTAAGGCCCGGACATCTAGAGCTAATGGTCTCTGATTGACCGGAATATATGCAAGACTACCCATGCTGGCATACTTTCTACTCAATGCATCGGCCACCACATTGGCCTTACCCGGGTGATATAATATAGTAACATCATAGTCTTTTAGCAACTCTAACCATCTCCGCTGTCGTAGATTCAACTCCTTCTGCTTGAACAAGTACTGTAGGCTTTTGTGATCGGTGTACACCTCACATGTCACACCATATAGATAATGCCTCCAGATCTTTAAGGCATGAACCACTGCTGCTAACTCAAGATCATGAACTGGATAATTCTTCTCATATATTTTTAACTGCCTCGAAGCATAAGCGATAACCTTACCATCCTGCATCAATACCGCTCCAAGCCCTGTACGAGATGCGTCACAATAAACTGTATAAGGCCCTGCACCTGTAGGTAGTATCAACACTGGTGCGGTGGTCAAGGCTGTCTTGAGCTTCTGAAAGCTCGCCTCACACTCCTCTGACCACTGGAACTGAACACCCTTCTGGGTCAACTTGGTCATCGGGGCTGCAATAGAAGAAAACCCCTCTACAAAACGACGGTAGTAACCTGCTAATCCCAAGAAACTCCGGATCTCAGTCACTGAAGCTGGTCGAGGCCAATTCTGGACTGCCTCAATCTTCTTTGGGTCTACCTGAATACCTTCCACTGATACAATGTGACCCAGAAATGCTACCGAACTCAGCCAGAATTCACATTTAGAAAATTTGGCATATAGCTGGTTATCTTTCAGAGTCTGAAGAACCACTCTGAGGTGCTACTCGTGCTCTTCCTAGCTGTGGGAGTACACCAGGATGTCATCTATATAGACTATCACGAACAGATCTAAGTAAGGCCTGAATACCCGATTCATCAACTCCATGAATGCTGCTGGGGCATTGGACAACCCGAAGGACATGACCAAGAACTCATAATGCCCATATCTAGAGCGAAAGGTCGTCTTAGGAATGTCAGCCGCCCTGATCTTCAGCTGATGGTAGCCTGACCTCAAGTCTATCTTAGAAAATACCCTCGCTCCCTGGAGCTGGTCAAACAAATCATCAATCCTCGGTAGTGGATATTTATTTTTGATAGTCACCTTGTTTAACTGCCGGTAATCAATACACATCCGCATCGAGCCATCCTTCTTCTTTACAAATAACATAGGTGCTCCCTAGGGGGAAACACTGGGCCTGATAAAGCCCTTCTCAAGAAGGTCCTGCAACTGATCTTTCAACTTTTTTAGTTCCGGCGGGGCCATACGATAGGGTGGAATAGAGATGGGCTGAGTACCCGGTGCCAGATCAATACCGAAATCAATATCCCTGTCGGGTGGCATGCCCGGCAGGTCTGAAGGAAAAACCTCCGGAAACTCCCGTGCAATAGGGACCGACTCAATGGATGCGCTGGAATCACGAACATAAGCCAAATAAGCTAGACACCCCTTCTCGACCATACGTCGAGCCTTAACATAAGAAATAACGGTGCGAACGGAGTGGCTTGAGGTACCCTTCCACTCTAATCGGGGTGATTCTGGCAAGGCTAAGGTGACAGTCTTAGCATGACAATCAAGAATAGCATGGTATGGGGACAACCAGTCCATCCCCAATATGACATCAAAATCTACCATATCCAAAAGCAACAGATCGACACGGGTCTCAAGACCCCCAAATATAACTACGCACGAACGGTGCACCCGATCGACTACAATGGAGTCACCCACTGGTGTAGCCACATAAACTGGAATATCTAGAGCATAGCTGGGCATAGCCAAATACGGTGCGAAGTAGGAAGACACATAGGAATATGTAGATCCAGGGTCAAATAATACTGAAGCACCTCTGCCACACACAAGAATAGTACCTGTAATCACAGCATCTGATGCCTCTGCCTCTGGCCTGGCTGGTAAAGCATAGAATCAGGGATACACACCTCTCCTCTGAGCTGCGTCTCTAGGACGACCATCAACTGGCTGACCTCTACCTCTAGCTGGACGGTCTCCACCTCTACGGTCTCGACCTCCACCTCTATAATCTCTACCCCCGCCTGTGGCTGGCTGGGCAGGCTGAGGGTCAGCTGGGGCCTGAATCATAGGACGAGGACCTCGCTGCTGAGAGTTGCCCGCTGCTCGAGGGAAATACCTGATAAAATGACCTGGGTCACCACAACCGTAGCAACTCTTAGACTGATAGGGGCTGCTGGCCCTGACGACCTGAATGGCCTCCACGAACGCTCTGAAGAGGCTGAGCACTAATAGGAGACTGGTCTGAATAATACCCTCGAGAACCACGATCACCTGATCCACCTCGTGAAGCCTGAAGGGCGGAATGAAAAGGCCTGGAAGACTGGCCTCTATCAAAGGATTCTCTGCTAGCAGAGGAAGAACCACCAAACCTGCCTGAATGACGAGGCCTCTTATCTGAAGAATAACCGCCTCCCCTAGCAAGAGCCATCTCAACTCTGCGTGCTGCATTGGCTGCCTCCTGAAATGATATGTCACTCCCCACGCCCATAGCCATCTGGAGTCTAATCGGCTGATTAAGCCCATCTATAAACCTGCGGACCCTCTCCCGCTCCGTGGGAAGTATCACCACTGCATGACGAGCCAAGTCAATAAATATCGTCTCATACTGTGTAACTGTCATAGTGCCCTGATGGAGGCGCTCAAACTGCCTCCGAAGTACATCCCTCCGAGTAGTAGGGAGAAACTTCTCCATAAATAGTTCCGCAAACTGGTCCCATGATAAAGCTGGGGACCCTGCTGGTCGAGTCAAGCAATAATCTCTCCACCAAGTCTTGGCGGATCCTGCAAGTCTGAAGGTACAGAAGTCAACTCCGTTTGTCTCCACAATCCCCATAGTCTTGAGAATCTCATGGCAACTGAATAAGAAGTCCTGAGGATCCTCTGATGCGGCTCCACTGAATGTGGTGGTAAATAGCTTGGAGAACCGATCAAGCCTCCATAACGAATCAGAAGTCATGGCCGCTCCATCACCGGCATGAGCTGTAGTACCTGACTGAGTGGCCACAGCTGGCTGAATTACTGGTGCCTGAGGCTGAGGAGCTACTGGCTCCGGAGTATGAGCAATAGGAGTCTGGGCCCCTCCTCCAGCCTGAGAAGTGGCTGGGGCAACTGATAATAAACCCGCTCTGGCAATGCTATCCATAAATCCCGCTATTCTGACCAAAGCATCCCGGAGGTCCGGGGTAATCAAAGCCTCTCCTGGGACCTGAGCTGGGCCCACTGGAGCTGCTGGAACAGGAACCTCCTCGCCAATCTCAATATGAGGCTCCACCTCTGGAGTAGCTGCCTGGGACTGAGCTCTACCCCTACCACGGCCTCCGATACGGCCTTGGCCCCTGCCCCTCACGGGAGCTGTCTGGGGCTCGGGCTGCTGGTCAGCGGATGAAGAAGCGCGTGTCCTTACCATCTGCGAAAGGACAGAATAGAAATTCAATCAGTAATTGAGGAACAAGTCGCACGACAAGAAAGAACAAATGAGAGACTTTTTCCTAACTCAATAGACTCTACACATGAGTTATTCCTATAAAATTCAAAATAAATAATTTTTCCTTGTTTTTATAATTTTGTGTGAATTTTTGTGATTAGTCGTTTGCATGTTATTTGCGTGTGATAAATAAAAATACAAAAATTGCATCTTTAGGAAATTAATTCTTTTTTTCTAACAAATTAAAGAAAAAATCAAAAAAAATTAGTTAGCTTTTAAATTGAAAATTGTCAAAAAGAGGTAATTAGTTTAATTTTTAATAAGTTTCAAATAATTACAAAGTAGAATAAATATAAAATACAAAGAAATACAAAAAGTTTTAAAACACAAAAAAAAAAAAAATAAATAATACAAGTTAGATTAACAAGGAAAATAACAAAGGCAAGAGACTTGGGCCAAAGCAATTCCCAAGCCCAAATGGAAACAAGCTGCCCAGCCGCCCCAGCAGCCCAAATAACGACCCAACCCAGCCGCCCCTACCCAAGCCCAATACCCGGTTCTCCTCTTTCCATTAAATCTCAGCCATCTAAACTTTTAATCCAACGGTTCAAATTTATCACTACAACATAAGTATACATTAACCTTAAAAATGACATAACCAAAATAACCTTAAACATTTGAACTCCTCTCCAAACACAGCCGCCTTTCTCTTCTTCTTCACCATGACAGTGCCGTCGCTAGGGTTCCGCCACCCACGGCGGCGGCCGGCCTTATTTCCGACCAAAATCAACACCAAAACACTCCTCTTCACCTCCTCATTACCGTTCTCTAAGTAGTTGTCTTCAAAACCCAACCAATCGCCCCAAATCTCCCGCGCCGCCACCCTCTCCCATGGCGGCGCCGCCACCCAAACTACCCCAAACCGTCACCCCACTATTATTTTGCATCGTTACACAAGAAATCGAGTCAAAAGCCGCGGGAATCGGCAAAAACAAAGGCTGCCCGAGAATTTTTCAAGAAGGACGACGATTTTCAAGATTTGAAGGCTCATATGAAGAAAGATTCAAGGAAAAGAGGGAATAAATGAAGAAAACAAAAAGGAAAGAAGAAAAATGAAGAAGATAGAAGAAAAATCAGAAAAAATAAAATAAAGAAGGAGAAAATCGAGAAGCTAAGTTCTCTGTTTAATTAATTCTTTTTGTGTGTGTTAAATATCTCCTCGTATCTTTTTGTTAGTCTGTTAATATCAGTCCTGTTAATATCAATCCGTTTCTTGTTTTTAATGTTGGCCGTCTCTGTCTTAGGATAATAGGTTAGTATTCTGGTTTTATTAGTTTGTTTCGACAATGTTTAAATTTCCATTCTTTTTTTTAATTTGTTAGATTTATCTATTTAGTCTACAATTTCGGATTTGTGATAGTTTTAAGATTTTTTTATTCGAATTTCTGTCCATCTTGATTTTTAGTATCGTTTGATTAGTTTCTTATTTTTATTAAGTTAGTCCTAGGAATTGTTGGATTTTTAGATTTTATTAGTTTGCTGATTAAAATATTGGACTATGTTTTAGAGTTTGGGAATTACTTGTTAATTGTTGAATTCGTTAATTGATAATTTTTGAATCTGTTATAAATACATGTTGTTTTGAGGATTAGTGAAGCTATTTGATCCTGTTTCGGAAAATCTTGCTAATTAATGACTGACTTGGTATATGCTGTTAGTTAACTAGTTATTCGATTCAGTGAATGTGTTATTGATTGACAACTAGGGGAATTGGTTATAGCTGAAATCATTGACTTTAGTTCAATTATTAGATTCGCCTTTAGACTATCATAGATTCAATTAGGTCGTTAGTTAAGATCACACGATTCGTAGCAACCTAAGGTATTTTTATTAAATAGAATCAAGTGCGATTAGTTACTTCGATTAATAAGACTCACCATCTATCAAATTGTTTCCCGAGTCTTGTTAATTGAGTAATAGATCAAAAGTGGCTATGTTTGTAAGATTACCTAGGGTTGGCTATTGATGTAATGTGATTCTAATTAGTTGAACTAATCTGATTTTTAAAGTAGTCAAAGAGGCTAATTGGTTAATTGAACTATAGTCACTTAATTGTGGCTATTTGCTAAATACCAATCTGAAAATGGGTTTAAATAAGAAGAAAAACCAGAAATTAGGAAAGTAATTAGCCTTAAAAAGTAGGGGTAAATGGGGAATAAGAATTGGTATAGTGGTAATAAGTTTAAAAGAGGAAAGGGTACAAGTGGGATAGGAATTGGCATAATTGTTATAAATATAGAGCTTTTGGGGTAATTTGGGCATGACAAAAGGTATTTTAGTAGATAATAAAAGGAAATGAGGGCATAATAGGTAATACAAGGGAAATGGAATATGGTAGACTATTCTAGAAGGAGTCTTAGTGTAACTTTCACTAAATTAATTGCACTAACTTGTGCAACAAGTCAAAAATTGGAGGGGTTTTAGTGAAATAAGAAATTCAGATTTTCCTTTGATTTTGGCCTATAAATAGGTATTTTCAGCATTAATAATAGGGGGGTTCAATCTGATTTTGAGAGTCTTTTTTTGAATTTTAGCCATAGGAACCCTAGAAAATCCCAAAAATACTTGTTACAGATCTGAAATTAATATTTCAGATTCCTTTTCTTTTAATTTTACCTTCAAAATCATATCAAAAACCAAAAAAAAAAATACAAAAACAGTGGTAGATTCATCATAAATCAGTGAATAACTGAAATTACTGTGATTTGAATGTGAAATTGGGTTTTAAATCAATTTGAATTTCTGGAAACCATCTCCTGGGTTTAATTGCCACTACTGTGATTGCTCACTGTTGGAATTTGTCTCCTGTTGCTGCATTTGTTGTTGATTATCGTTGGTGCTCATCACTGCCATAGCTGACCTTAAATTTTCTTTCTATTCCAGGTACCTTATTGTATTTTCCAGTACTTTTGATGAATGAAATTCTGCCCGGCTCTTTTCTTTACTGCATTTGGTTCAATTGAGCTGTATTTGATCTATAATTACATTACATTTGTATAAGCGGACTGCTTGAACTGTGGGTTGTTATAATTTCTGTATTTAGTTTAGCCGGCGTTAATTTGAAATTAGAAACTAAAAGCAGGGATTTAGTTTGGAACTAGAAATCAGTGTAGTCTAATTTGTGATTTAAATATCAGAAGTCATTTGAAGGAATTAATCTTTGTAATTCATTAGGTTTGATTACAGGAAATCAATTTTTATTGTCTGTTGAATTTCGACTCTTATTGTTTAGCATTGGACCAAATTTGATCTATGTACCGTGTGTTGAACAGCTTTATGTGGTTATAAACAGTCGCTATTGCAAAGTGTGCACAGTATTATTTCTCATTAAAGATAAGATTCCAGAATAGTCAATTAATTGATTAGTTATTTTACATGCTAGATAGTCGAATAAGGTCACTTAGATGTAGTTGAATTAGCTCACTGTTTATCATTTTGATTTAGTTTGTGCTTCATCCCTTAATTTGGGTTATTAATAGTATTTAAAAATGGCTCAATTAGTATGTTAAATTTCAAATTAGCTAATAATAATGACATATGGATTGCCAAAAATCTGGGCACACTTGGCCCAGCTACACTGTAATGCCCTGAATGAGACTGTCAAGAAAAATGGGCAAACGCATGGGCTATCAGCCCAGTTGTATCTTCCGTATCGGGCTCATTTGAAGCCCAAAAGTTCTGAAGACTAGTTTAAGCATAACTGAAAAAGCCACTTTAAAATAAATTAGGACCTTTGTTCATTTATAGTTACCAATTGAATAGAAAATCATAGTCATGTAGGTTTGACCTTAAATAAAATAATGAGACGAGCCTCGCTAGAAAACAAAACACACGGGGCCCTCAAATGAATTGCTATAAAATACTTAGACTCGGGAAGACCGTTTAGTAAATTTCACGGTCTTTCCCAAAGTTAACAACACGATAGACTCTTTAGGCACGATTTGTAAATAAAATACTTTCCTAATTACGGGTGTGCATTTATGTGACCCGAATCCTATTCTCGGTAAAGCTGAAATACACCAAAAGTCATAGGCGTACTGGTTGCGGTATGACTCGAGGCATGTTTTCGCGATACCGCAAATTCCTAAAAAATAATATTTAACGTAAAAGCACATTATGTTGTTAAAACCTACAATTGAGTCAAACAAAAGTCAAGAACGACAGTGGAGCGACCGTGCTAAAACCACGGAATCCGGGAGTGCCTAACACCTTCTCCCGGGTTAACAGAGTTCCTTATCCGGATCTTTGCTTCGCAGACATTTATAAGAGTCAAAATTCCTCGGATTCGGGATTAACTGGTGACTTGGGACACCATTGTCATTCCCAAGTGGCGACTCTGATTAATCTCTAATAAAATCCCGAACCGATTGTCCTTTAATTGGAAAAACTCCTTCCCTTACGTTATTTTATCCGTTTCGGGTAATTGAGCGTCGGGGTATACCCTACAAGTGTATTCATACGCATTTAAGTGTGTTGGGGTAGTAAAAAGGGAGGTGTGACAGCTCTGGCGACTCTGCTGGGGATCGAACCCAGAATCTCGATTTCAGGGTTTAAGAACTCGAGCTCCTTAGAACTGCCGTTCGCGTTTTTTGTTTGACTTCATTATGAGATTTGAATAACATGTTATGTGCTTTATCGCTTTTGATATTATGTGAACTGTATATATAAAACTATGCCGAAAACCCTTCTCTCTTCTCCCCCGGGGATGTGCTTACTGGTTGAGACTCCCCTTTCTATTAAAGTCACCTTAAACTAAGAAAACAGAGGCCGGATAAGTTACAAAGCCGATTGACTCCGCGGGTCACCGGTACGTAGCCCCCTCCTCGATTCGAGTTGTCCGCTCGGGTACACGGTCTAGCAATCTATGAAACCGTAAGATTTTGAACATAGGTCTAGGACGATTATTTGCATCATATTTGACTTAGGGGACTCAACACAGGGGTTGGGTCCGTCTAGGACAGGTGACCCGGTATTAAAAAGACCGAGCATGCTATGTGTTGCATTTTATTGTCCTTGATCGTTATGCGGACCGGCGAAAATCCCGAGATTGGAAAAATTGTTGAAAAAAAAAGAGAGAGAGGAAAATAATGATTTATAGAAAATAGGTACATGGAAAATTTGAAAATTTGAAAAATAGGTGGAACATTTTTTGAAATAATTGGTCAATCTGACCGAACTACGCAGGTTTGATTCTCGCCGTTAGGTGGGATACGTAGGCAACCCTCATCGGGTCCAACCACCCCTTTTAAAAAATCAAAAAAAATGTCGAAATTTTAGTTTTCAATAAAATCAAAGTGATGCTGTTTTTGAAAATAGCCGAATGTTCCGAAAGGACGCCGGAAGGCTGTTTTTGCAAAAATGGCCACTTTGACTCTTTTCTTTTTGAATAATGGCTTTGAAATATTCCTTATGGAAATGTTGAAAGGCCACCCCTTTCAAAACAAAAAAAAATTAAAAAAATGTGTGTTTAATTTTGTCAATAAAAACAAAGTGATGCCATTTTTGATGCTGTTTTTGAAAATAGCCGAATGTTCCGAAAGGACGCCGGAAGGCTGTTTTTGCAAAAATAGCCACTTTGAATCATTTTTAATAATTTGCAGCCACAACCTTGAAATATTCCTTGTGGAAATGTTGCAAGGCCATAGCCGCAAAATCAAGTCCGGGTTCACACCCCTTTTGCAAAAACAACCAAAAAATATCAAATTTTTTATTTTGTTATAAATAAGTCGGGTGATGCTATTCTTGCTCAAAATATGCCGAATGTCCCTCAAAAGACACCGGAAGGCCGTTTTTGCAAGAATAGCCACTTTGAGTCATTGTAAATAATTTTGGACACGACCTTGAAATATTCCCTCGCGGAAATGTTGAAAGGCTGTATCCGCAAAATTAAGTTTGAGTCATCACTCAACTTTTCAAAAAATATCCACTTTATCAAATAAGCCATTACATGGCCTGAATTTTGCTGAAATAGCCATATTTTTGCATTTTTAACTTCCTCAGTCTTGTGTTGGCCTGTGTCGGTGCTGAACGATGCCCCATAGGCCCCAGGATAAATTTTGAATTTGCATCTTCTTAAATAAAATTTTGCAAAAAGAGCCACTTTGTCTAAATAAGACATTATATTGCCAATTTATGAAAAATAGTCTCATGTTGGTCTATGGTGATGCCGAACGATGCCCCATGAGCCACATGATTTTAAAAAAAAAATTTAAGTTTATTTTTCTTAAACAAAATTTTGCAAAAATAGTCATTTTGCCAAATAAGCCATTATGTGGCTAATTTTGTAGAAATAGTCATAATTGACACCAAAAATATTCTTATTCTTGTAGAAATCTCCTACACAAGTTTGTAGTTGGAGTCGGCTTCTATAATTTTCCTTCAAAGAAAAAGAAAAAAAAATCAAAAAAATCAAATAAACATCTCTTTATTTCTTGCATTAATTTGCAAGAACTACGCTCGGTCTGATTCATGCGGGGTCATGATACGTAGGCAATCCACATAGGATTCGAGCATTTCCATAATCAAAAAGAAAAAAAAATGGAAAACTACAAAAGAAAAAAAGGGGAAAAATGAAAACCACAAAAAAGGAAAAAAAGAAGAAAAGAAAATAGTAGAAAAATAAAGAAGGTAATCAATAAGCGCAATACCTTAATGCTGACATGGTGGCTTTGTTGTGTCCGTTTCCAGAAAGGTGGTTGGTTGTGGTTCCAAAATAACTCTTCCCTATAATACAACGTCAGAGGACAATGGGAGAGAATCTCAAGGCTGAGTGGGTTGGTAGCGGCACCCGACAACAGCTGGTTGAACGGAACCACATGTTAGTTGAAGAAGTCAAAATGTTGAGACAACACGTGGATGAAATGTATCGGGCGTGGATGGATGGAAAATCACTACCTCCGCCACCACCTAGTTTCATGGACTCTGTCCTTACACTGAACCCGATGCCAAATATACCTGCCTATCGCAGCCTTTCCAGCCACCCCAATAGCTCCATCACTCGGTATCCATCTATTTTCCCCCAGGAATGCGCTCCAATCACATCCACTGTTTCCGACGATAAACACCCACCCGAAGCTCATGTTGCCCAACATTACCCCTCCGAGGTTGCTCATCAGGACCCCAAACAGAGCCCGCAGGTTGAACCTCCCCAACGACAAGGTCCAGTGGTCGTCTTTGCTAAAGTCCCTCTATATCGAACCCATGGATATCATTGTAATTCTCCTGGCCCTTACTTCTCCCCACGAGCATACCAGAAACCCCACGGGTCAGATTTTAGGCCAAATCAGGCCTTTAGAAATGAGAGGCTACTGAAACGAGAAAAGTCTCTTACCCCTTTGGGAGAATCGTATGCTAGTTTGTTCCACAAGTTGAAGCAACTGGGCATGTTGAAACCAATTCAGATAAAAATGCCAAATCATCGGTCAAAGAGGTGTGATTTTTCTCAAATGTGCGCATATTGCTTAGGCGCCCCGGGGCATGACACAGAAAAATGTTGGAAGCTAAAAAAGGCAATTCAGGAGCTAATCAATGCAGGCTACATTGCCGTACAAAATCCGGATATAGTCGACACCCGTATGGTTGATGCAGAAGGCAGTGGCTAAAGATATTGTGCTTGGTAGTTGGAAATATGCTTCATTTGGGGATTTATCCAAAGTAGAATTTTTGGTGGCTTATTTTGTTGTCATTTCTGTTACCCGGGTTATTTCAGGGTTGTAATCCGGACGTTGTCTTGAAAGTCAAAACCCTTCTATCTTACTACTTTGCTTTGTTTAGTGCTGTCTAGGTTTGTAATTTTAGTCTAGTCTGTTCGTTTTGTTGTGTGTCTTGTTGTTTCAACCCATCAGTTTAATACAACTCTTTGTCTCCCGTCATTTCTAGTTACTGATTTTAGCAACACGACATGCACATAATTCTAAGCCTGATTTTTAAAAGTCAATGAAACAATGTTGAAGATGTAATGATGCTCGGAAGAAATAAAAACATATTGGAATACTGTGAAGCCGGAATCAAGTGAATACTAAGGGAAAACATAACATAAAGAAATGCCTTGGAAATGCATCATGCTTCATCGGTTTAAAGCCAAAGGCAAAAGTACCCCAAGGCTAAAGGAACCATTCGTGGTATCGAGATTGTTGCCCAATGGCATTGAGAATCGTCAAAGACAGAAGGCAAATATGTGAATCGGTCGAAAGATAGTTTGTACTTGGTAGGTCTTGAAGATTGGAATGATGAAGGCATTTCGTTCGGCTATCCCAAACACTTCGTCCATTGCTATCCCCTTTGAGCCTTATTATATTTTCTTTCATACCCCTCTTTCGGAATCAACAACAAAAATTGAGGATTGAGCGGAGAAAGCCAAATGGAGAAACAAAAAGAAAGAAGAAAAGAAAAAAAAAGAGAAAAGAAAAAAAAAAGAGAAAAAGATCGGGAGAAGTCAAGATGCAACAATGAATACGGACGTAGTCTGAACTACGTCTGACTTGATCCCGAAAGGGTACGTAGGCAGCCTCTCTGAGGTTCAATCACAATAAAGAAAAATCAAAATTTAAAAAAAAAAAATCCCCCGGGAAGGAAACTGGGGCAGAATTTATGTTTGTTAAAGTTATAAGATTCCGAAAGTTGTAATCATTAACCCACATTGAAATAATTTTGAGCCTTTATATCCTTTTTTCTAAATCCCATCCAAAAGCCTACATTACGGTCCAAATGAAGACCTTCCGATCAATCTTCAAGAAATGCCGAGTCAAGCGAACAAAGGTCAATCACATCAGGGGCAACACTCCAGTCCGAACAAAGAAGAGTGAAGAACTCAAACCACCACGAGACTCCAAGATGAGAGAAGTCAAAAAATGAGAGAGCCTTATCGGTGAAAACCCGCACGGGCACCGTAAGGCGACGGTGAGTTGAAAGAAAGAAAGATCAAATGAGAGAGGCTTGTTGGCGAAAACCCTACGGGCGCTGCAAGTCTACTAAGGATCAGATCAAAGAAATGAAGTATTGAAGACCGGTTTCACAACAGAACTTTGCAACAAGAGTTGAACATCAACTTTGCTATACGGAGAAGGCCAAAAGTGCATGTCAAGGTCGCTAGAGTCGGTATTCAAAATCCGTTAGGTCATTCGTCTGTAGGTTTCTTGTTAGGAATTATATTTTCCTTTCTCTTTATTCTTCATACTTTGTTTTACTCTCCTTCTTATCGAGTCAGTCAGGTCATAATAAGTATAGAAATGATTTCAAAATGTGCCACCAAGTTTTCCAATTGCACAAAATGGGGTTAACACGACAATTGTCGTAGGTCAGGGAATGACAAGGCCAGTGATTTAAGCCCACAAGAGCAACATGTGCAATGAGGATCATGCAAGACACAAGGGTCGGCAAGGTGCCAACTCAGGGAAAATATAACAAATGGAAGTACGGGGTTCGAACAGAGAGGGGGTATATCTTCTAAGAGAAAGACCAAAGGTTGTCAAGTGGAGTCATCAAAGGAATCGAGATCGAAGTTTGTGGTATCCGTCAAGAAAGGGACAATATACATACCTAAAGAGAGTTGGATTTTGAACAAAGAAGAAGTGAAAATGGATAGTCGGTGAACAGGCAAGGCACTCGGTTGGAAAGTAGTCGCCATCAAAAGTTCAAGGCCACAACCAACCACCGCATTTAAACTAACAGGATTTTTCTTTGCTTTGAAACAGGGGCATAGATGTTATTGGACCGATAGAGCCAGCAACTTCCAATGGGCATAAGCTCATTTTGGTTGCGATTGGTTATCTTACCGCATTGGGCCGAAGCAAAGGACAAGTTTGCGCTAAATTGGCAGGGATCGTTTGTGGTGTCACGGGTGTTGTCCAATGGGGCATTGTATTTAACAGATGTTGAAGGAAAGTGCGTGGAGACTGCTATCAATTCAGATGCAGTCAAAAGATACTATGTATGATTCCTTTCAATTATGTGTTTTGTATTTTGTTGTGATTTTGGAATTGAAATGATGAAGGCGTTTTATTCTCTATCCAAACACTTTATCCATTGATAACCCCTTTGAGCCTCAATGAATATATTCTTTCATATCCCTCTCTCGGAATCGCTCTAGCGCAATAAGATCGAAATCGAAATTGCCAAAATGAAAAAATGATGAAAAATGAAAAAAATTGAATAAATGAATGAAAAAGAGAAAAAGACAAAGAAATCGGGAAAAAGTCAAAAAGAAATCCATCTAACTTATGAAGTTGGATGAACTACGTCCGACTTGATCCCGAAAGGGTACGTAGGCAGCCTCTCTGAGGTTCAGTCACAATAAAGAAAAAATCCAAAAATTCCCCACATATTGAAACTGGGGCAAAGTTATGTTTAATAATTCCGAGAGTTGTAAATATCTTTGAACCCTCGTGAGATTTTGAGCCTTTATACCTTTCTTTCTCAACCCATCCGAAAGCCACGTTACAGTCCAAAGAAAGACCTTCCGATCAATTCCGAAATGATAACGAATGCAATGAAGGAGGAGCGAAACATCGGACAACACCTGTGGTAAGAAAACAAAATACAAAAGGGAAAAATAAAAAAAAGATGAATGAGAAAGTCTCATCGGTGAAAACCTTAACCGGCACTGTGAGACGACTGTGAGGTTGAGAGAATAAATGAGAGAGTCTTATTGGTGAAAACCTTTCGAGGCACCGTAGGGCGATCGTGAGGACTACCAGAAAAGAGAAAAGCAACAAAAAATAGTATCGGTTTGGGTTGAAAACAATTTGGAGACAGAATAATGATTGGAACGAACTGGGTCGGAGTTTAAATACATGGCATGGTCAGCGGAATCAGCCAGCAAATACCCAGATAAGTTCTAACAACCAGCTCCTGATAATGAAAGTTGAAACAACACTGGATCGGAAAGGAAGAGTTGGGAAGGAAATAAGGAAGCTTGGCAAACATGGCCAAAGGAAAAGAAAACAAAACAAAAATGGAAAAATTGAGAAAAAAAAAAAAAAAAAAAAAAAGAGAGTTCGCAAGAGATAGGCAGCTGAAAATCCACACAGCAGGAGAAAAAGCAAAAAAGAGGAAAGCAATAAGAGGCAGGGACGGCAGATGCCAGTTGCCAGCAGTTTATATCTAATAAATTTTGTTTCATGATTCATGCAGGAACAAAGTGTCATTATTCACTTTAAAGCGAATGTGACCAATGTGGAAAAATAGAAAACACCCAAAAAGAGGAAAGTTTGACGATAAGTGGAGAAATTCACAGATGAGAGACAATTGGTAAAAGAAAATACCAAAAAGAGGAAGTTTTAAATCATGGTTGAAATCGGGGTGCCCGCCCGAAGAATGGTATGGCAATTTATTTTTAAAGTTTGTTGTTGAAGTCGGGGTGCCCGCCCGAAGAATGGTATGGCATTTTACTTTAAGTTTTAGTTGAAGTTTTAAATTGTTGTTGAAGTCGGGGTGCCCGCCCGAAGAATGGTATGGCAATTTATTTTTAAAGTTTGTTGTTGAAATCGGGGTGCCCGCCCGAAGAATGGTATGGCGATTTATTTTTAAAGTTTGCTGGTGAAAGTCAGGGTGCCCGCCTGAAGAATGGAATGGCGATTTATTTTTGAAATTGTTGTTGAAATCGGGGTGCCCGCCCGAAGAATGGTATGGCGATTTATTTTAAAGTTTGTTGTTGAAGTCAGGGTGCCCGCTTGGAGAATGGAATGGCATTTTACTTTAAGTTTTTAATTGAAGTTTTAAATTGTTGTTGAAATCGGGGTGCCCGCCCGAAGAATGGTATGGCGATTTATTTTTAAAGTTTGTTGTTGAAGTCGGGGTGCCCGCCCGAAGAATGGTATGGCAATTTATTTTAAGTTTTCAATTGTTGTTGAAGTCGGGGTGCCCGCCCGAAGAATGGAATGGCGATTTATTTTTAAAGTTCATTTGTTGAAGTCAGGGTGCCCGCCTGGATAATGGAATGGCATTTTACTTTAAGTTTTAATTGATTGAAGTTTTAAATCGTGGTTGAAGTCGGGGTGCCCGCTTAGAGAATGGAATGGCGATTTTATTTTCGAAGTTTGTTATTGGAGTCAGGTGCCCACTTGAAGAATGGAATGACAATTTAATTTCGTTAGGCGCCCACCTTCTACTTTTCTACATTTACATTGCACGTTTAATTTCTGGTAGGTGCCCACCTTCAATACGGGAATATTTTATGCATCGCATTGCACGTTTAATTTCCGTTAGGTGCCCACCTTCTAATACGGGAATACATTTCACGCATTGCACGTTTAATTTCACGTTAGGTGTCCACCTTCTAATACGGGAATACATTTATCGCATTGCACGTTTAATTTCACGTTAGGTGCCCACCTTCAAATACGGGAATATATTTTGCATCGCATTGCACGTTTAATTTCGTTAGGTGCCCACCTTCTAATACGGGAATACTTTTTGCACATCATAGTTTATATAGTTAAATGCCCACCTTCAAATACGGGAATATATTTGCATCGCATTGCACGTTTAATTTCTGTTAGGTGCCCACCTTCAAATACGGGAATATTTTTCTGCATCGCATTTCATACATATCTGCATTTAAAAAAAAAAAAAAAAGAGAAAAAGAAAAGAAAAAAAATGAAAAAAAAATGAAAAAATGAAAAAATTCGGACATTCAATAACATGATGTGCCCAGTCACCATACTGGGGCAGAAAAATCTTTCCTTGGTTGTTTATTTTATCACAAGCAGAGGTCCACCTGGAGAATGGATGAATGCTTCATATTGAAGAAGTTGAACAAGTTCAAGGCAATAACAAGAATGCCGGTGGAAGTTGAACAAGTCAAGGCAATAACATGAATGCCATTGGAGCGAAGATGCAAGTTGAAGGCAATAACAAGAATGCCGTTGCAAGGAATACAAGACACAAGATCAAGAAAATACAAAAAGACAAGTTGGAAGACATAGATAGGATTTTTGTAATTCATAGGCTGTAGCTTAGGCTAGCTCCTTTTATCTTTACCCTGGTGTAATAAGGAGTCAGTCAGCAATGACCGCAGTAACAACAGCAACAGCAGTGATACCAGACCTTCCCGAACTACACTGACCTGATTCCTGTTTAGCCCAGGATATGTAGGCAACCTCTGAAGCAGGGTGCGGTCAAAGCTTTTCAAAATGCTTCACAATGGAATATTCAAACGGGTAAAAATCGTTCATAGTTGCTCACTTATCTTTGCACGGAAACTCTTCGTGTCTCCGAGCAAAGAGGGGCAGCTGTGAGCACGTGATTTTTACCCTACACATGAGTTATTCCTATAAAATCCAAAATAAATGATTTTCCTCATTGTTATAATTTTGTGTGAATTTTGTGTTAGTTGTTTGCATGTTATTTGCGTGTGATAAATAAAAATACAAAAAATTGCATCTTTAGGGAATTAATACGTTTTTCTAGCAATTTAAAGAAAAAAAAAAATTTAGTTAGCTTTTAAATTGAAAATTGTCAAAAAGAGGTAATTAGTTTAGTTTTTTAATTAGTGCTTAATAATAATCACAAAGTAGAATAATTTTTAAATACAACAAAATACAAAAAAAGGGGGGAATAAATACAAAGAAGAAATACTACATATATACAAATTGGGCCAAAAATGCCATGCCAAGAAGCTGGCCCAAATCGTCCAACCCAGCACCCCTACCCAGTGGCCCAGACGGCAGACCAATCCCCAAAAACCCGGTCCACCCCCATTCCCTTTAATCTCAACCGTTTGTGAGCTTTGATCCAACGGCTGTGATTCATTATTACATCCTAACACATAAAACCTTAAAAAACATAACACATTAACCCTTAACTTATACCTTAACAAAACAAACCTATACATTCTGATTATCTTCTCTCAAACAAAGCCGTGCCTCTTCTCATTCATCCCGGCGCCGCCGCTAGGGTTCCGCCTCGGGCGGCGGCGGCCGGCTCCCATCTCCGTCAAAATTAACACTAAAATACTCCTCTCATCTTCCTCGTCACAGTACCTCTACCCGTTTCCTTCAAACATCAACCAATAGCCCCAAATCTTAAACCCTAGCTCGCGCCGCCACCACCTCCTATGGCGGCGCCGCCACTCAAAACCACCCCTAAATCAACCCCCACCTTTCTTCTTACAACCCTCAAACGTGACACATGAATAAATCGAGTCAAAGCCGCAAGAATCGTCAAGTATAGCTCAATAGCCGCCGGATTTCCAAGAATGGCTCGAATTCAAGAACTTCTCAAGTAGAGTTCAAGAAATTGAATGAGAAAACAAAAAAAAAGAAAAGAAGAACAGAAAATCGGAAAATAGCTAAGTCCTTCTAATCTTATTATTATTTTTTTTTATGAATTGCTTCCTTGTCTCTCTCGGTCACTGTTTTTTTTATATATATAAGAATCTGTTAATTGGTTATTCCAGTTTGTTAATATGCATCTATTTCTTGTTTTTCTGATTGTAGTTGTCAGTGTCTTTTTAATTGATAATTTCTGATTTTGATTCATAATTCTTGTTAGTTTCTGATCGTTTTAGCAATTTTTGGATTTTTGTTATATTTTCTGTTAGATTTGATTATTATTGTTAGATTTTTGTTAAAAGATTGTTAGTTTCTGTAATTTTCAGATTCTTAGATTTAAAGAAAATGGCCTTTCTCTGATTTCTGTTAGTTTGTTGGATTTTTATGATTTGTTAAGTCTTGATCGATTAATCCGTTGATAATGGGAAATGTTTGAACCTGTGTTGATCCTACTTTTGAAAGTTCAAGTGGATTAGTTGATTGATTAGTGTATTTGATACTGATTCAATTAGGATGTATTGGTTATAGCTGTTAGTTAGTGATTAAGCTCGATTAGCGAATTCGACCTTAGGCTAGTTTAGATTCAAGTTAGATTGATGGCTGAAATCGCAAGATTCGTATCCACCTAAGGTCTCTTACTAAATAGAATCAATTGCGACTAGTTATTTCGATTAATAGGACTCACCATCTATCAAATGTTCCCCCGAGTCTTGTTAATTGGATAATTAATCCTAAGTGGCTATATTTGTAAGACTACCTAAGGTTGGTTATAGCTGAAATGTGATTTTAATTAGTGAATTAATTGGAATTTAAAGTAGTTGAAAGGGGTAATTGGCTAATTGATCAATAGTCACTAAATTGTGGCTACTTGATAAATGCAATTCTAAAAATAGGTTAAAATAGGGATAAAATACAGAAATTAGGAATGTAATTAGCTTTAAGAAGTAGGGATAAATGGGGAATAAGAATTGGTATAGTGGTAATAAGTTTAAAAGAGGAAAGGGTACAATTGGAAAGGGAATTGGCATAGTTGTTATAAATATAGAGCTTTTAGGGTAATTTGGGCATAACAAAAGGCATTTTGGTAGATATTAAAGGAAAATAAGGGTACAATAGGAATTCCAAGGGAAATAGAACATGGTAGAGTATTCTAGAATGGGTCTTAGTGTAGAATCCAATAAAATAATTGCACTAACTTGTGCAACAAGCTAAGAATTGAATGGTTTTTAATGAAATTCAGATTTCTCTCTTTGGCCTATAAATAGGTAATTTCAGCTTGCATAAAGAGGGGGGTTCCATCTGATTTTTAAGGTCTCTTTAGAATTTTTGAACCATATGAACCCTAGAAAAATCCCAAAAAATATTTATTTGTTAAATTTCAGATCTGAAATTAATATTTCAGATTGATTTTTCTTCTATTCTGCCTTTAAAATTCATTCCAAAAAACCAAAAAAAAAAAAAACAGTAAGGAGATCCATCACAAATCAGCAAAGAACTGTAATTACTATTTTTGAGTGAAATTGGGTTTTGAAGCAATTTTGGAGTTCTGAAAATCGTCTCCTGGGTTAACTGTCTATTTCACTGCTGCTGTAAAATTACTGCTGGAATTTTTGTTGCTGATATCCTGTGTAGACTGTTGCTGATCTCTCTTCTATTTTCTGGATTTTCTCAGGTACACATCATTGTCAATATAAACTCTATTGAATAAAAATAAAGCTGGAATTTGCAAGTTTTGATCTATTCAGCTTTGGATTAATTTTGTAGTATCGGTTATCATAGTGATTTGAGTTAAATGTATGATTAAACTTTTATGTTTAGTAGTATGTTGGACTTTCCTTCTTAAAACCTGTTGGAATTGGTTCTGTTTTTTACTTATACAATTCGAAATTGTTTGGACTGGCATTACAAGTCTTTATTTATTGTTATTATTCAATTACAAGGTTGAAAGAACATGTTACAATTAGAATTCGGTTGATTATGTAACTCTTAGCTATTTTGTTCGACTTCATTTTTGAATTAAGTTCTGGGTTTAGTTTCATAGCAATAAAAACGGGTTCAAGCTTAAGTTAGATGTTATCACTTAGATTAAGTATGAAATAAGCATAGTTAATAGTTAACTAAAAAAAGGGGAAATCTGTTTGTAAATCTACATAGGATATTAACAACTAGATAATTCAAATTCAAGTAGTGACAGATTCTGTCCCGAAATTAGTCATACAATGTTTAAATCAATAAAGGTATTCCATTGGTTTCTATTACACAAAAACAGTTTGGGATATTTGAGATTGTGTTATTTGCGTCAGTATTTGTTTTTTAAATTAAGATTATTGGCCTAGCTATTTGGGCCCAATTCACACACTGTTTTATTCGTTTTAACCAATTTTGAGCATTGAATTATCATTTTCTTTCATAGATAGGGAAAAACAACATAGCACACCATAGGTATGACCTTTAAATAAAAAAAAAAAAAACGAGACGAGCCTCGCCGCATAAAATATACAATTGCGGGGCCCTCAAATGAATTGCTATAAAATACTTAGACTCGGGAAGACCGTTTAGTAAATTTCACGGTCTTTCCCAAAGTTAACAACACGATAGATTCTTTAGGCACGATTTGTAAATAAAATACTTTCCTAATTACGGGTGTGCATTTATGTGACCCGAATCCTATTCTCGGTAAAGCTGAAATACACCAAAAGTCATAGGCGTACTGGTTGCGGTATGACTCGAGGCGTGTTTTCGCGATACCGCAAATTCCTAAAAAATAATATTTAACGTAAAAGCACATTATGTTGTTAAAACCTACAATTGAGTCAAACAAAAGTCAAGAACGACAGTGGAGCGACCGTGCTAAAACCACGGAATCCGGGAGTGCCTAACACCTTCTCCCGGGTTAACAGAGTTCCTTATCCGGATCTCTGCTTCGCAGACATTTATAAGAGTCAAAATTCCTCGGATTCGGGATTAACCGGTGACTTGGGACACCATTGTCATTCCCAAGTGGCGACTCTGATTAACCTCTAATAAAATCCCGAACCGATTGTCCTTTAATTGGAAAAACTCCTTCCCTTACGTTATTTTATCCGTTTCGGGTAATTGAGCGTCGGGGTATACCCTACAAGTGTATTTATACGCCTTAAGTATTTGGGGTAGTAAAAAAGGGAGGTGTGACATTCACGTGTCGTTTGACTTCAAGAATTTCACTGTATCTCGCTCGAAGCACCTCCTTCATTAGAACATCTTTCTTCTCAATTATCAAAGATCGGTCCAAAGGTGTTAAAACACTGAAGTTGGGTAAGAATATGGACAACAAAATGGAAACTATACAACCTACTCAGTGAGATCAGTCCTCTCTCGGGACGCCGCCTCCAAATAATACCGAATGCCACAGAATTGCTCATTCTTCTTGGTAAAAAGGGCTTTAAGCTCATAGGCTTTCGAGGTGAGCTTCATGAGCTCACCCTCGTAGCAAGTCAACTCGGTTTGAAACCTGGCATAGGTCCAATTATAAAGCACATTGGCCTGGAACCGAGAAAAAAACAAAGTTAGAGAGACAAAGATCAGGACATCGAGCAAAATTTACAAAAAATTACCTGCTTATAAAGCATATCGATCTCAATGAAAAGGAGTGAGGCGTCGAGCCTAGGGTTTTCCTCAGGCGCATCAAAAAGCCTTTCAAACTCATCTTTATCTCCGGCGGACGCCCACATATTGGAAGATTCTTTATTTTTGGCATCGTGTATCTCCCTTGGAGGTAAAATCAGTCTCGGGGGGGAATCACTCACTTTAATAACTCAGTCTGGATCAATCAGGGTCGTCTCTTATTTCTAGAGAACTTCAGAACTAGACTCCTCCGGATCGCCTACCGAATGAACCTCAGCTCGAGGAATATTCTGGCCGTCAACCAGCTCAGAGACATTACTAGATATACCCTCGAAGGCTCTTCAGCCTAAGGTGGGACAATAATAGCATCAAATTCTGACGTAGAAGCCACCGGCACAACAACATGGGGGACGACCAGGTTTTCTTCCTCCTAGGGTGCTATCGAAGAATCATTTTTCTCCTTGCCTTCAGCTCGGGTACTCTCTAATACTACTGGAGTAGGTTATTCCACTTTGGCGTTCTTGGATTTCGAAGGCCTAGTCGATGGTTTCCTTCGTTTTTTCTTTTCTTTGTCAGGTTTAGGGATATCCGCCTCCCCAGGCGGTGCTTCTCTCATCAAGGGGGGCTCTCTCAGACCTGCACAAATACAAAATATAAACATAGGGAATGAGGGTGCAATCCGTGATAATTCTTTTAAGAGAATCAATTACAGCAGAAGTGAGGGCTCATCGTGGTTCTTGGCCTCCCATCGAGCCCTAGACAGGTCGCGCCACATATGCTCAATATATGGACAAATCGAATCTAGTTGACTAACCCAGCCCGAGAGCTCCTTAACCGCATCAGGGTACACCACTGCATTCACATCAGTGGAAGAAGTAAATTTATGGGGAAGTTGATCTAAAGGGAAAAGGAAATACTTAATTAGCGTATCCACCTACGTTTCATATTTCACCTTTCAGGGAACGATATCTTCTCCACTAGAATCAGGTCCGAGGTCCTAACTCGAACAAAACGGATCATCCACCTCTGTCCCCAACCTCGCCAGTGCAAGCAAAATATTTATTCGAGGCCCAACTGTGGAGCTTAATTAGGCCTTCGTGGAAGAGTTGGGGACTGTACATTCTAATCAAGTGGTTGCGGGTGAAGGGCATACCCTTAATCATGTTCCCAAAATATTTGATCATATAAACAATATTCCAAAACGGCGGATGAATTTAGTCGAGGGTCACTCGATATCATTTGTAAAAGTCGATGATCACGGGGTCTACTGAAGGCGAAGATGGCTCTACCGGTCCAAGAGTAAACTGATAGGTATACACACTAAGGAAACTGGCCTTGCATGTTGTTATGTCCTCTCCCCGAGAAAGAATCTCTACCAGCACCACATCCCCCCAACGGTAGTCGGTCTTCACCTTCTCGGCGTCTACTAAAACTAATATATTGGGACATAGGTTCACATCTTGCCGGCTTCGATGAAGATTTTTTTACCTTGAAATCGGAGGCCGTTTCAAAGGATCCTGGGATGCATTCCTCAAGGTGAGGGGGTACCGTCACTTTCCCTTAGACGGGCATGAAGAGGAGGAAAACATGTTTTCTTGAGGGACAGAGGTGGGATTCTTTGACATTCTTGTTAAAAGATTTCAGATGAGAGAAGAAATTATAATCGGAGAAAGAACACAAGAGAGAAGTAAGAAGAACTCTTTTGAAGGTTAGATGATACAGTAGAAATAAGGGGCGAAGGAAGAAGTATTTATAGAGGTCAATCATGTGCGTTGGAGCGGGCCAAAAGATAGCCAACCATTGTAATCAATTTAAAGGACTCTCAAGGGTTGTATGGACGCGACCTTTAGACAACCTTTTGTCACGTCAATTGTTTGATATATCGTAATGGACGCCATGATGGAAGTATCAAAGAGGCAAGAATTCAAGATCATTTCTTATCATTTTTTGTCTAAGAAACGCGGGGACTATCCATATGCGGACAAAATCGAAAAGTCCAATTTTATGATCATTATGACATCCCATAGCCCATTTCAAGAAACCTCGAGGCACAACTCGATGTCCGAATTTAAGGGTTACCTATGGTCGATATCGGGGTAACACAAATCGGTGGCTACCATTGACAAGTGGGAGATTCTCAAGGCGCGTGGTCAAAGCTGACAATGTCTGCAAGAATGGTACAAGTCCGTACAGTACCATTAAGTAGTTGTACCAGCTACCTTTCTTTGTAATAATTATATATGTACCATATTGAGATTCCCCCTCATATATAAAGGGAGACCCTTGTTATTTCTTGGACACATGATATTCAATACAAGAACAAAAACATTCTCTGCTATCTTATTTAAACATCCTCCATTGTCTTTCCTTTGATTTATTATACATTTATTGTGTTTCATTGATTATTTTCTCATTTATTTCTCATCATTGATCATAAAGAGTTCTCATTGAGGCCCTTGAAACTGTTAGTCCTTCATCGATCATCTCCAGTCGAGCTCATTAGCTCAACCTCGAGGCCCAGCTTAGGCCAGTCCAAGACCCCTATCCACGGCCATTCAGTTTGCATAACATAATATCCTCATGCTCTTATCTCATTTTCTTGACTAACACTTGACATCTATTGCTTAATAATTAGCATTCAAATCAATTGCATATTTTTAGGATCACAAAATTATATTTAATTGTAATTACCATTTTCAACGTAAAACAAGTAATGTAGCATGCCAAATCAACATAAAGGACCAGTCAATATCGCCAAATGTTCGAATGACATGGTTCAACAAATCATGGATAGTCTTATCACATAATTTTTGTGATAGTTAGTAACTCATGTGAACCAATCAAATTGAAGGAAAAAGAGTATGTGTTCGTCACAAACTTCCTTCTCATAAAACTTAAATAAAGGTCCTTATAAAAGCCAAAAGGGGATCCATAAGGATCACAAGACGAAAAAGAGAAAATACATAGAGAAACCCTTTTCTCCACTAGTGATCCATAAGTCTTCCACATACTAAGGAGACTTCGTCTTCAAGTAGTGAGACACAAGTTTCCATTCTTAACACCTGTGATGAAAGTCTGACTCTACATTCGTGGCCAAATATTAACAACAAGTGGTACATCAATTCAAGAACAAATGAATCCCTTAAATTGATTATCGCGAGCAGAAGAATTAGAGGAATTACATCTTTTAATTTAAGATTATTCAAAGTTGTAACGCACATAAATCATTAAAATACAAATATTATTATTTATCGCTAATTTTCTTATCTTGATTATATTATTTTTCAGAAACGAAATTTAGTTATTACATGATTAATAGTTGGGGAAGCAAGTGAGCATATCATAAGTGGGAAATGAGAAACTTAAGAGGAAAGAGATAAACTAGAAGAAGAGATAATGCTAAGAGTGTGGATGGCTGATTAAAGACTCAATTTCTACACACTACTTCCCCATTTTACTTCTTCTTGCTTTATGTGCATTTCCAATTTCATACCTCTCATATAGTATACATGTGTTAATCACTAGCAGAATGTGTTGAACGAATCAAAATAATCAAAAAGTCAACCGGTAATGTAACAGAATGAGAGTTCAAAGTGGAGTTTTGATTAGAGTAGACCATTTCTTTTTTCTATTTTACTCTTATCATTAATTACCTATTTCACAAATTATTTTTCAAAACTTCCCAAAATACTATGATTATTATGGAGTCCATTATGTAAATGATCATTCAACTATTCGAAATTATTTAGTAAAGACATTTTTCTTTCGTTTGTAACAGAGAGTGTCACTTAACTATACCTATATCACTCAGAAGGTCACTCAACCAGATTTATCAAACTTTTGATTGTCAAATACCGATTTTATCCTCTAAATTATCAATATTTTTTTACTCTTTTAATATTACGATTTCTTCTCTTTTTAATCGACTTTATCAACCTACCTAGAGAACAAATAAATTTAATTATAAAATAAAAAATGAAAAATTATTTTTCTAGCATATATAATATCAGAATAATAATACAATGAGCATAATATTCAAAAATATATAATGTATATCATTAAAAAAAATTATTTTAAATTATTTTTTTTATATATTGTAAAGTTTTAATTTTTTTTCATTCTCAATTGATAAATAAATTTTTGGATTTGTGTTGTTAATATCAAAATTATTATTACGAACAAATTAGTCTAATTATTATTTTTACTATACTCTCTATGTTATTATTCCAACATTATATATGCTAATATACTATTTTTATTTTCTTAAATTATAAATAAATTTATCTATTTTATAGGTAAGTCCATATAATAAAAACAAAAAAAATGTTAGAAAGTTAAAACAAATAAAAAGAATACAAAAGTTGATAATTTAGAGGGTAAAATAGGTATTTGACGATCAAAAGTTTGAGAAATCTAATTTAGTGATGTTGTGAGTATAAGCATAGTTAAGTGATTTTTTTTATTTATAAACAATAGATAGATGAATTTAGTAGATAATTTTGGATAGTTGATGGACCATTTGAGTAATTAATGGACTCCGTTATAATGAGTACTATGACAAAATATGCACTTTATCAATTATTTCTTAAGCGCGTATAAAGTTAATTATATACAAGTAAAAGTAAAAGGAAGGAATAATAATTACAATGAAAATGATTAAACAGGAATGCAAATTACTAACAAATAAAATAACGTTTAATTCTTTTGACTGTTTTTTATGAGAGAATTTTCAGAAATTAAGGCTTCCAAATAATACAGTCAAATCCAAACCACCAATGCCACCACTGCCGCCACCCATTAATGATTGCAGAAGTTCCATTCCACCACTGCCGCCACCAATTAATGATTGCAGAAGTTCCATTCCACCACCGCCGCCACCAATTCCACCACTGCCGCCGCCAATTAATGATTGCAGAAGTTCCATTCCACCACTTCCGCCACCGATTCCACCACCACCACCTGAGAATGCTTGTAAGACATTTACACCTCCTCCGCTATTAAGTCCACCTATCATATTTTGGTATAAATTTGGCATAGGAACTCCACCAGCAGATGCATTATTCATAAGTGATTGCATGAGTTGCTGGCTTATTTCTTTATTCGGCCGAGCACTAGCAGCCATGATTTGTTGGTATATGTCTTGATTCTGCAGAGAAGTAGCAGCCATGTGCTGCTGTATTAGTTCATTCTGCCGAGCAGAAGCAGCCGTGAACATTTCTTATATCAATTTTTGTTGATCTTCACTTTGCTTTCTAAGAATTTCTTGGGGTGACATTTCATTGTTCTCCCTAGACCAGAATTGAGTCACAACAGGTCCATTGTTAATACCTTGATTCATATGATTTATCCGTGTGTTTGGCTCAAAAGTTGTCGATCACTTAATGAATTCAAAACAATATATATGTATGTTGAGGGTCAATCATAGCAAGTCGTAACGCATCAAGAGTTTAGTAAAGAAAAGATAATAAAAAGATGACCTCGCTAGCAACAGAAAATATGGGCGACCTTTATTTATGACAATAGGGTGGTGTGCCTCCCCGTAAGGAGATTCAGAGCCTTACAATTAGGGGTGTTCACGAAAAACGGAAAAACCAAACCAATCCGAAGACCAAACCAAACCGAGAAAAAAAATCGATATTTTTTTTTGTTTAACTTGGTTTGGTTTCTAATTTTAAAAAACCGACAAAGTTGGTTTGGATTTGGTTTTATAACCTAAAAAACCGAAAAATAACCAAACCAAACCGATCATATAGATTGTGTTTTGAAAAAACTTAACTATTTTTGGTTCATCCATTGGAGAAACGACTGGATTTCTTATCATGGGATAAAGTTGAGTAGTGAGTGACATAATTTTGGATTTCTTGGGAAGTTTTACTGTCTTCTTTTCTAAAGTTTGGAAGTTTATCTCTATAATGAATATAAGTTGTCTTTATTCTCTGTTCTTTCTCCTAACAGAATACGTGAAAAAGTAACAATGGCAGTCATGCTTGTCTATTTTTTCTATGTTTCATCATTTGATTCTTTTGAAATTTTTTGTACCTTAAAAAAACCAAAAAAACCGAAAAAACCGATAAAAAACCGATAAAAAACCGACAAAAACCGAAATCGATAAATTTCTGTTAATTTGGATTGGTTTTGTTTTACATTTTGAATAACCGACTTAATTGGTTTGGTTATTTTTAAGGTAACAACCGACCCAAACCGAAACATGAACACCCCTACTTACAATAATGTTTATTTGGATCTGACATCTTTCTGCTTTTATTTGGTGGGTTCTCTCTCCTTGTTTCGCTCTGCATGGTTTTTAGAGCCCCATGGGGAGGAGAGGAACCTTTTCTTAGCTTCTTCCCTTGGTATTTATAGATGTGAGCCGCATAAGTTGACCTTTGATGGCTGGGCCCACATTAGGAGGTCATTTTAGACATAACAGTAGGCCGTAACCTCAGTAATCATTTTAGACGGATATGAAAAATATCATTAATTAAGAGTGGTCATGACACTTATTAATCTTGCATTAACTAAGAGAAACGATTAACCTCATCGACTGCAATAGGGTCGGGTTCCGACCCATACACCCTGCAAAACTTATTTGTTAGTAATTCGTCCAAGTTTAAATGGATTAGGTTATAATCTGTCAGTCGATTTGATTCAATGGGTTGAACTCGAAATGACACATCAAATTATCTGTTTAAAACGGATCAAAGAGTGTAACTCAATGGGTCAAAGTGAAACACAAACCAATAAAAAATCCTATTTTAGAGATTAAAAATTAGTATGTAAATTTTGAATGACTTGAGCTTCCACATATGTTTTTTACCAGTAAAATGTTGCTGCTGCTGAGGAGCAGATCTACGTGTAGTTGGGTTGTGATGGATATGAGTTTGATGTGTTGGAGCTTATAACTTTGTACAATTCAAATGAGCATCAAAACCACAAGTTTGGCATCTATAAAGCCAGTGATTGTTTCCAACATTCTTACAAATATCACAACAGAATGATTTATCAGGATAAGGTGGTGAAAACTTAATAAGGTCAAGCTGGTGCTGATGAGACCAGTGAGTGACACATAGTGGGAAAACAGCACATAATATGTGAAGGTCAGTACCACAAGTTTTGCAATGGTAAGAGAAGCCATCTCCATTCTGCCCACATGCATCACAGTTGAAATTGCCATCAGGATATATGGGTTTTGGGAGGAGAGTGAAATGGTGTTCTTTGTCAAATGGATGAGTGATTTGCTGAGGCAGTTGGGAACATTCAGTATGGAGGAAAAAATTGCAAGATTTGCATGTTTAGACATAACAGATAGGTCGTAACCTCAGTAATCATTTTAGACGAATATGAAAAATATCATTAATTTAGAGTGGTCATGACACTTATTAATCTTGCATTAACTAAGAGAAATGATTAACCTCATCGACTGCAATAGGGTCGGGTTCCGACCCATACACCCTGCAAAACTTATTTGTTAGTAATTCGTCCAAGTTTAAATGGATTAGGTTATAATCTGTCAGTCGATTTGATTCAATGGGTTGAACTCGAAATGACACATCAAATTATCTGTTTAAAACGGATCAAAGAGTGTAACTCAATGGGTCAAAGTGCAACACAAACCAATAAAAAATCCTATTTTAGAGATTAAAAATTAGTATGTAAATTTTGAATGACTTGAGCTTCCACATATGTTTTTTACCAGAAAAATGTTGCTGCTGCTGAGGAGCAGATCTACGTGTAGTTGGGTTGTGATGGATATGAATTTGATGTGTTGGAGCTTATAACTTTGTACAATTCAAATGAGCATCAAAACCACAAGTTTGGCATCTATAAAGCCAGTGATTGTTTCCAACATTCTTACAAATATCACAACAGAATGATTTATCTCAGGATAAGGTGGTGAAAACTTAATAAGGTCAAGCTGGTGCTGATGAGACCAGTGAGTGACACATAGTGGGAAAACAGCACATAATATGTGAAGGTCAGTACCACAAGTTTTGCAATGGTAAGAGAAGCCATCTCCATTCTGCCCACATGCATCACAGTTGAAATTGCCATCAGGATATATGGGTTTTGGGAGGAGAGTGAAATGGTGTTCTTTGTCAAATGGATGAGTGATTTGCTGAGGCAGTTGGGAACATTCAGTATGGAGGAAAAAATTGCAAGATTTGCATGTTTAGATTGATCCAGTGGCTTGAATCTTGCAGCCTGAACATAGTTGTGAAGAAGGTGAAGCAAAGTTTTGATTAGTGATTAGCTCTAAAGGGTGAGGGTGACTGAAATGATTTATTGTGTTCTTGGATTGTTGAAGTTCCAACTTCACCTTTCCCGGCCATCTCCAACTATCTCTCTCTCTCAAATTTGGAGGTGAAACTCTAGGTTCTTTGATTTTTAATAGAACTGACCAATTTTGGCAAGTGAAATAATCTATATGTGTAACTTAAATCCTTGGCGAGTCTAAAAAATAAATGATTTGTTTATTTTCAGTTATGCACAACTTGTTCACCAAATAAGAAAAGGCAAGGGACAGAATCTGTGGGGGAGATTAATAGCCCGTTTGGCCAACCTGCAAAAATTAGCTTATTTTGAGAATTGTTTTTTTAAAAGTGTTTTTCTTTAAAGTACTTTTGGTGAGAAACAGTTTGTGTTTGGCAAATTAGTTTGAAAAGCACTTCTGAGCAAACAATTAGTGTTTGGCCAAGCTTTAAGAAAAAAGTGTTTCTAAGTGTATTTTTCTCAAAAGTGCTTCTCAAAAAAGTGCTTTTGGAGAGAAACTACTTTTTCTGCTTCTCCTCATTCCTCAAAAGCACTTTTTTTTTCTTTCAAAAGCTTGGTCAAACACCTTAATTCTTGCCCAAACGAGATTAAAAAAAAAAAAAAAAACTTTTAGCTAAAAAGAGGTTGGCCAAACAGGCTATAAGAATATTAAATGAACTTGTTATGGATATGTTAATCTTGCCTGAACAAATCATCCATATGTTGTATAAATTTAGGAGAATCTAATATTTTTTTTTTGGGGGGTTCCTCATTTAATATTTGATATATGTATTGGTGCCGAATAAATTCGAATGGGAAGTCTCACATTAGGGGTAAAACGGTTCCTAACAAAGACGATTCCATACCAATGACTCGAACCTAGGATCTCTGCTTAAGAATGAAGGAATACTTATCATTCCAACACTAACTCTTGTAGGTTAAATACTCATGTGTTAATCTAGACGTTGTTTACCCAAAAAAATGAGTAACAATTAAATTTATACATGGTTTAAAGGATAAGTGGTTTAATTCAATACGAATAATTAATAACAACAGATATATGAATTAAAGATAAAATAAACGATCAAACCAATCACAATGTAATGACCAAGCATGATCTTAGCTTGAACAGTGAAACTTGTCCCCGATTGAACCTCGGTAAGAGTTCGGTTGCGAGTGAAGAGAAGAACCAGTGAGTATTGCCTTGAACAGTAACTAGATGACAAAAGTAAACTTTTATTGGATTAAATTGCGTGTTACAATGTGTAAGATTAAAGAAAAACTTCTCGTTTATATAGTAGGAAAATTTTAGTCCTAGTACAAGTCTAAAAAAATATTAAAAAGAACCCCGATAATTGTTGATCTATAATTAATACTGAACGTGATTCACGCCGTAATATCTAGTTGAGGGTGAATATTACGGCCCCCTATCCGTCATGCATAACCATTTACCGCGTTTCCCGAGGTCCAGAAGCCATACTTGGTCCATGATTGTCGCTTTATTGTGCCCAATATCAGATATATCGTTCATTCTTCCCGTGTCTCGATATGAGTGGTCCCTGACCATGATTATAATCGCATCAATTCGTGCTTCCCTTTCGTTCTCCTACAGGGGAAACGGGGAAACTTTGCCCCCGGTTTTACCGTACACAGACGCAAGATACTTTTTTAGCAATTTACCTCCTTTGGAAACGTGTACTTGGAAAAAATCAGTATGTCAAACTCTTTGGAAATGACCAAATGCATGTCAATCGTGCTCGTAAGACTTCACGACGATACATTGACAACTTGAAAGCTACTTATTGTGCATAATTGGTCCGCAATTATTTCTGGACCCACCCCAGCCTTGAAAGTTGACATTGTTGCTTATTGAAACTTAAGCTAAGTTTGGACAGAGCTAAGAAGTCGTTTGGTTGGAGGAATGACGAAAAATATTGCAGTGCAGAATATATGTAGTGTTTAGGTATTTGGCTCGGTTGACGTCTAGCTTCTTAGAGTCGATTTCGTATAGAGCTAGTCCAGAAATGTAAATTCAAGGGGTTGACCTTCCATAATTGAAACGATCAATTAATCTTAACCAACTAATCTTCTATTTTATTTTTTTAGCTGGAAATTAAAGAAAATCTTTAGGAGCCCCAATGTAGTCTTTAACAAGTTGTTGACCACATTTAGGCCTACAATCGATAATTTTCAGGTTTTTACGGCGCGGCCTTGTTTTTATTTATTTCTTCATAACTTTTTGTCGTGCAAATTCGTTACAAGGACCAAGCTCTCGGATCTACAGAATCTTTTTCTTTTAATCGATTACTAAATGCAATTCGTTTGTTTTTAGATGCTTAAACAGCACTCTTGCATCCGTGACCTGTCATGTTGAATATTCAAAGTCAACGGAGAGAATAAGTCAAGCGTGAAATGCAAACTTGCTACCGTGTAACCTTCTCTATAACAACCTCGTTTGTTTCGATTTTTTTTGCGTTTTCTAATGAATGGTTGTTATACACGTATAATAATATTTGACGTTTAAATATTTTTGACTATTATAGATAAAAATTATACAATTTTAATTAATTTTACTTTTTAATGCTAGCTACATTTAAATGGCAAAATTATTCAAATTTAAAATCTCAAAAGATATGCATATTTTGATATGGTGTCCATTTCATTCAAATTGTTTGGTAGCCAATTTTATTGACTTGGTTTGGTTTGTAGCCAACCTTGTTGAAATTGTAAAAAGGGTGTAAAAATTATCAAATATTGTAGGCTTTAGAGAGTGAGGTTTTAGCTATAAAAAGAGAGCTTCAACTCTCATTTTTACACACCAACAAAGAGAGAAAAGAGAGAACAAGGTATTCCATAAACTATAAGAAAATAGTTAGTGAAGAAAAATAGATTGTGAGAGATATTGTAGTGAGGTGAAAAAGCAAATGGTGTTTATTTCTTTTGAGGGTGAAGTGGTCTTAGGAGTATTTTTACTCGTTACTACGTACAATGTAAAATTTCTCGCTATAGTGATATCAGTTGCTCTTCTTGGCCGTGGTTTTTTTCCTTATTCAGAAGGGTTTTCACGTAAAATTTTGGTGTCATTATTGCTGCATTTTCTATTCTTGCTGATTTAACCATTACTTTGTATTTTGCGTTTATCACTAATACCATGGATACTATTTTACGGGGTTTATTCCCAACAAGTGGTATCGGAGCCAAGGTTCTATCTGAGTATGCTCTGTGATTGCAGCATAGTCTGAACTTCCACATCAGAAAAGAATTACTTTGGTCTCACAATAAATAGTATTTATATTTGTGATAAACAATGGAAGCCAACACTAGTAGAATGATTACTTTGAATGGCACAAATTATGTCATTTGGAAGGGCAAAATGGAAAAATTTTCTCTATGTCAAAAATTTTCATCTACATGTCTTCACCACTATAAAGCCTGATAATAAATCAGATGAAGAGTGGAGTTTGTTACACAGGCAGGTTTGCGACTTCATTAGACAATGGGTTGATGATACTGTTTTGAATCATATTTCTGGGGAGACACATGCTCGGACCCTATGAGAGCACCTTGAAAGTTTGTATGCTCGAAAAACTGGAAACAACAAGATGTTTATTTTAAAGCAGATATTAGGTTTAAAATACCACGATGGTTCCGCAATGACAGATCATCTGAATAATTTTCAGGGGATCTTGAACCAGTTATCTGCTATGGGCATTAAATTTGATGAAGAAATTCAAGACTTGTTTATACTTGGTTCCCTACCAGATTCTTGGGAAATTCTTAGAACTTCATTATCAAATTTTGTTCTGGATGATGTGATCTCTATGGATCTTGCCAAGAGCAGCCTTTTAAATGAAGAGATGAGAAGAAAATCTCAAGCTTCCTCCTCATCAGATGTCTTGGTAACTGACTCTAAAGGGAGAAACAAGAAACGGAGTTCTCAAAATAGAGAACATAATAGAAGCAAATTCAGAAGCAGACTTAAAGATATCGAGTGCTATCATTGCGGGAAGAAAGGGCACAAAAAGAAGTTCTGCCGGATTTTGAAACGGAGAATAGAGACAAGGAAGAACAAAAATAATATGGCAATCGTGTGGCCACCGTCACTACAGAATATCTCGTTACTGTCCTTGATGCAGATCTGATAAATATTATTTGTGATGAGTCAAGCTGGGTTATGGACAGTGGTGTCGCATCTCATGTGACATCAAGGAAGGAATTTCTTTCATCATATACTTAGAGCGACTTTGGAACTTTGAGTATGGGTAATGAGACGGTATCTAGGGTGGCTGGTGTTGGAACGATTTGTTTAGAAACTAGTATTGGAACTAAACTAGTTTTAAACAATGTAAAGAATGCACCTGATGTTCGTTTGCACTTGATCTCTGTTGGTGTTTTGGATGATGAGGGATATGTCAGTACCAATGGTACTGGAAAATGGAAGCTCACTAAGGGTTCCATGATTGTGGCTCGTAGGGAAAAGTGTCGTGGTTTATACTGGACTATGACCTCTACCTGTGTTGATATGGTGAATGTTGTTGAGAGAAATAACTCTTCAAGTCATGGCATAAGAGCTTAGCCATATTAGTAAGAAAGGACTAAATGTTTTGGCCAAGAAGAAATTGTTGTCAAATTTTAAAAGTGCAAAATTAGAAAAATATGAGCACTGCTTGGCTGGAAAACAAAAAAGAGTTTCTTTCTAGTCTCAGCCTCCTTCAAGAAAGACAAAGTTTCTCGAGTTGGTGCATTCGGATTTATGTGATCCAACAAAGACAAAGACTTTGGGTGGTGCACTTTATTTTCCTACCTTTGTTGATGACTGCTCAAGGAAACTTTGGGTCTACATCTTGAAGAGTAAAGATCAAGTGTTGGGTATCTTTAAGCAGTTTCAAACATCAGTTGAAAGAGAAACTGGAAAGAAGCTAAAGTATATTCGTACTGATAATGGTGGTGAATATTATGGACCGTTTGACGAACACTGCAAGCAACAAGGTATCAGACACCAGAAGACTCCTCCTAAGACTCCTCAGCTTAACGGTTTAGTAGAAAAAATGAACGGGACCCTTGATGGAAAGAGTCAGATGTTTGCTTTCTGAAGCAAAGTTGCCAAATCCCTTTTGTGGTTAGGCTTTATTGACCGACACACATGTTATTAATCTATCCCTTGCGGTTGTTTTGCAAAGTGATGTTCCAAACAGAGTTTGGTATGGAAAGGATGTTTCCTATGAACACTTGAAAGTTTTTGGTTGCAAAGCTTTTGTACACGTGCCTAAAGATGAGAGGTCAAAATTAAGTGCCAAGAAGGCATTGCATCTTCATTTGTTATGGCCTTGATGAGTTTGGTTACAGGCTATATGATCCAATTAAGAAGAAGGTCGTGAAAAGCCATGATGTTATCTTTGTGGAGGATCAAACCATTGAAGACATTAATAAAGTGGAGAATCTAAAACCTTCAAGTTCTGAAGGTTTAGTTAATCTTGATCAAGTTCCTCATACAAATGCAGATGACGTTGGTGGGCTCAATGATGATGGTGATGCTCAGAACCATATTCCATATCGGCATATTGATGGTGATTGTGTTAACAACGCTAATATTGATGAGGTAGATGCTCCTACTCACGAAGCTGTGGAAGAGTTAGATATTTCACTCAGGAGATCTTCTAGGCCCCATACTCCTTCCTCCCGTTATTCACCCGATGAGTATGTATTACTCACTGATGGGGGAGAACCTGAATATTATGCGAAGGCCATAGAAGATGAGCACAAGGATCAATGGATTGAAGCCATGCAAGATGAGATAAAATCTCTGCATGAGAACCATACTTATGAGTTGGTGAAATTGCCTAAAGGCATGAGAGCTTTGAAGAACAAGTGGGTGTTCAAAGTTAAAGCTGAAGAACATAGTTTGAAGCCCAGATGCAAAACTAGATTGGTTGTCAAGGGATTTAGTCAAAGGAAAGGTATTGACTTTGACGAAATATTTTCTCATGTCGTGAAATGTCCTCCATTCGGATAGTTCTTGGTTTGACTGCTAGTCTTGATTTGGAGATTGATCAGATAGATATGAAGACTAATTATCTTCACGGTGACTTAGAAGAGGAGATCTATATGGAACAACCTGAGGGTTTCAAGGTAAAAGGTAAAGAAAATCTTGTATGCATACTTAAGAAGAATCTATATAGATTGAAGCAAGCTCCCAGACAGTGGTATAAGAAGTTTGAATCTGTTATGGGGGAGCAAGGCTAAAAAAAGACTTCTTCAGATCACTGTGTATTTGTACAAAGATTTTCTGATGATGACTTTATCATCCTCTTGCTATAAGTGGATGATATGTTGATTATGGGCCGAAATGCTTCCAAGATTGATGAGTTGAAGAAACAGTTGAATAAGTCTTTTGCAATGAAAGAGTTAGGTCATGCTAAATAGATTTTGGGCATGAGAATTACTCGTTCGAGAAACGAAAGGAAGCTTTACTTGTCATAAGAGAAGTGCATAGAATGTATACTAGAGCACTTCAATATGAAAAGTGCAAAGTTGGTTCGCACACTCCTTCATGGTCATCTGAAGTTGAGTAAGAAGATGTGTACTACAACAACGGAGGAAAAGGAGATAATGGCCGAGATTCCTTATTCTTCTGCCGTCAAAAGTTTGATGTATGGAATGGTATGCACTCGACCAAATATTGCTCATGCAGTCGGTGTTGTTAGCAGATTTCTCGAAATCCAGGAAAAGATCATTAGGAAGCTGTAAAGTGGCTTACTCAAGTATCTAAGAGGAAGCTCACATGAATGCTTATATTTTGGAGGATCAAATCCAATTTTGAAGGGATATACAGATTCTGATATGGCATGTGACCTTGATAATAGAAATATCACTACTGGATATTTGTTTACTTTTTCAGGGGGAGCTATATCATGGTAGTCGAAGTTACAGAAGTGTGTAGTTGTCTACAACTGAAGCGGAGTATATTGCGGCTACTGAAGCTACAAAAGAGATGATATGGCTCAAGAGATTTCTTCAAGAACTTGAATTGCGACAGATGGAGTATGTTGTCTATTGCGACAGTCAAAGTGCAATAGACCTATGCAAAAACTCCATGTACAATGCAAGAACAAAGCATATATATGTGAGATATCATTGGATTCGTGAGCATGTGGAAAACGAATCTTTACTGGTCAAAAAGATTCACACGAGTCCTACTGATATGCTAACCAAAGTGGTACCAAGAGACAAGCTCGAGCTATGCAAAGTACTTGTCGGCATGCACTCAGACTAGAAGACATTACTACCTCCTCTAGATGAATGAGGCTGGAGGGAGAGATTGATATGGTGTCCATCTCATTCAAATTGTTTGGTAGCCAATTTTATTGACTTGGTTTGTTTTGGTAGCGAACCTTGTTGAAATTGTAAAAAGGGTGTAGAAATTGTCAAATACTGTGGGCTTTAGAGAGTGAGGTTTTGGCTATAAAAGGAGAGCTTCAACTCTCATTTCTACACACCAACAAAGAGAGAAAAGAGAGAGCAGGGTATTCTATAAACTATAAGAAAATAGTTTGTGAAGAAAAATAGATTGTGAGAGATATTGTAGTGAGGTGAAAAAAGCAAAAGAGTGTTTATCTTTTTTTAGGCTGTAGTGGTCTTAGGAGTATTTTTACTCGTTACTACACAGTGTAAAATTCCTCACTATAGTAATATCAATTGCTCTTCTTGGCCGTGGTTTTTTTCTTATTCAGAAGGGTTTCCGCGTAAAATCTTGGTGTTATTATTGCTGTATTTTTATTCTTGCTGATTTAACCATAACTTAGTATTTCGCGTTTATCACTAATACCGTGAATACTATTTTAAGGGGTTTATTCCCAACATATTTTACTAGTTGAATATTGAAAAAAGCTTATACAATATTAATAAATTTATAATTTAATGTATAAAGATAAAAAATCTAAGATAGATATATTAAAGCTACCTAGAAAAATATATTATTTCAAGATTGACGAAAGAACTTTGTAATTGTAGCTTGTTTTGGAGATTTCATTCTCTTATTAGCAATATAATGCATTAATTGGTGAAGGTTTGTGTCCAAATTTCCAGCAAAAAGACATCCAATAGTTTTTTCTTAGAAGACAATTTAAGAGCTTAACAATTAAATTTTCTATCTAAATATTTTTTAGAACTTATCCAATGTAAAAGATATTATTTGCATATCTTCAAATCGTATAGCTTATGCAAGAAAGAAACTTTATTTAATAAAAATGATTGTATGCATATTTTTAGAATTATTATTAGTAATCTTAAAGATTCTATATGGCTATTATAGATGAGTAATTTTACAAAGAGCGTTTTGCTATAAATATGGTTGTTGTTGTTATAGGTAAAAAGCTGTTATAGAGATGTAAAATATGACTTAAAGAATCGGTTATGAGGAAAACTTAATCTTTATAGCGAATAATATATATGAGGATGTTGTTATGGAGAAGTCTAACTGTATAAGCAAGGAATATGTTGTTATTTAATTTATTTTTACCTATCACAAATAGTTTTCACCTCTCTAAACGTTTTTGGGTAGCATGTTTTGCTCCAATAATTCCAAGGATAATTACTTTTCTCTTGCTTTCGATCCTTATAAATACTTTGGCAGAAAAAGTAATTACTAGAACTTTTGCTATTTGCTAAAAGTAGTTTTGAGAGGATAAAAGTTGTCAATATGTTCATTGACATTAGGGTGTGTTTGGTACGAAGGAAAATATTTTCTAATTTTTCCAATGTTTGGTTAGCTTAAATGTTTTGGAAAAGACCCACCTCTTAAGAGTAAATCCAAGAAAATTCAGCTGACCTCAAGTGACCTCATCTACCATCATTTGGGACTAACAATTGCCCTCAATCCAAATGAATCACTAACAACATTAGACCTTATAAAAAGCATGGATTTAGTATGACACAAGAGCATCAAGAGTTGGCTCCACCCATAAAAAAAATTCTTTCTACTACTTTGGTCATTACGGAACCCCAACTCATACATCCTCTACTCTCCATGAGCAAACCTCACCTTTATCCAAATGTCACCAAACTTTACAGAAATCACATACTCCCTCCGTTTCAATTTATGTGAACCCATTTGACTGGGCACGAAGTTTAATAAAAGAGAGAAGACTTTTGATCTTGTGGTGTAAAATGAGTCACCTTTATTTTGTGTGGCTATAAATCATTGCATAAAGGTAAATTATTTCCAAATAAGGAAAGAGGTCATTCTTTTTGGCACGGACTAAAAAGGAAATAGGTTCACATAAATTAAAACATCACATTAGTTCCTTTAGATTGTATCAATTTTTAGAGACTTCGGGAAGGGGAGGGGTGGGGGAGGTAGGAGAGTTGCAAAAAAAATACTTTTCTAAAAAAACTATTTTTTACTCTCTAACCAAACATAGGAAATATTTTCCGGAAAATGTTTTTCACTTACCAACCAAACAAGAGAAAATAAGTGATAAAATCACTCATTTTCTATGAAAACATTTTCTAGGAAAACATTTTCCTTCATACCAAACACACCCATAATGAAGAATATGTTCGATTTAAGTGACCTCTTTCCAATGAGATAATATAATGAAGAACTTTTCTGCTTTGAATGCAAACTCTCACAAAAACAAGACATATCTAGTGGTCGTTTGGACATAAGAATTATAAAATTCCAAAAACAATAAAATGATTTTCAAGTTAAAATGGTATTTGAAAATTAGAGTTGTATTTGGATATAAATATAATTTTTGGTTGTTTTTCAAGTTTTGTGAGTGATCTAAGTGAAAATTTTGAAAAACATTTTTTTTGAGTTTTTTAAATTTTCAAAAATTTTTAAAATACGTTTTCAAGGGAAAACTGAAAATTTTATAAACAAACATTGATTTCGAAAAAAAAAAAAAGGAAAAATTTCTTAGGCCGAAACGGGCTCCTAGTCTAGTTGAAAAGAAAAAAGAAACAATATAATAGTTGGTCAGCTCCAACCAAACTAGTTGAATCAAATTCCCTTTTGCTTCAATAGAATTAAAAACTTACTTGCTCCGAGTATTTGCATCATTTTCACAATAAATTAGATATATAAAGAACTATGTGAATGACTTACAAGTCGTTGCTCCGACAAAAGGAAGACAAATTTATTTTTGAAATATCACCTAAAGATCATCTTGTAGATCTTGAGAAGCAAAACTGAATCAAAATTGGAAGACTAATATTGTATAGAGTAAATATGTTATATTAAATGACCGTGCGAAGAAGTGATATGTAGAGCTGAAGACAGAAGATAACTAAAATCGAAAGCAACGATTCCGTCGATTTCTGGGTAGAATGATATTCATAAAGATGAAATAAATGTTTGTCACCCAATAGCATTTAATGAAAAATATTCTACAATATTAAGTACATTGCCCGTTACAAGCAATATGGCATTCACTATCCGCCGTTACATATTCTTTAATAGCCCTTGTAATTGACATTAAAAGGGCTTGATCTTAGGATCTTGTTACCTATGTGCACCTATAAATAGTGAGCTTTATTATCATTGTAAGGGATACGAATTTTCTATCAAACATACGCTATACTCTGTTCTAAGCTTAAGATAATTTTAATTTATCTTCTTGTTCTTTGATATCATTGTTGTTGTGCCTGGAAGCCTTGCTCCCAGAATTACCATTTCTGCTATTTTATCTCAATCTCAAGGCGAAGTATTACATTTTTATCTAATTCATCTACTATTTTAGGATCAAATTGATTTACTTGTCTATAAACTACGTATAAATTTAACTGTATTGTTTTACGGGTAAAGTTTGGCTATCATCGTTAGACAGTTATTTATTAAGTGGGTCCTTGCCTCTTTTGCTAACATGTTTGATTATTTGTTATTAGCAAAATTTTTTAGAAAATGACAAATAATGATGTTAACAACACAAACAACCTCGAGGCCCAAGGAAATTACCCTCAGCATGAGGATTCGATCAGTGATACCCGTAGCAAGGGGAACGAGGCCACACCAGCCCGTGGAAGGAGATACACGCAACATGTTCGAGAAGTGACTCCTAATGATTTTGAAGAGGAGCACATCGTCGAAGCAGTAAGGGTCTTGCAGAAGCAACAAGAAGCTATTCTAAGCCATCTCACACGGCAGGATAAGGTAATTACAAAACTAAAGCAGGCGGTATCGGGTGCTTCTAATAATGCGAATGGGTGAGCTTCAGCTCCTCTCGGTGCTCCCACAAATCAAACAACGTAGAGGGTCGACAACAACACTCTGAGGGGCGAGGTCGGCTTTGATAGGGCCGGGGAGCGGATTCGATCATAACAACGAGAGTGATCCCTTAAAAAACAAACTCATACAATTTATGAGGGAAGTGAATACCCGTATGGACCAAATCCTAGATGCACCACCAGTGCTAAAAGGGTTAGACTCAAAGAAGTATACTCGATTTCCGTACAAATCAAGCGCGGACCAAAATTGATCGTGAAGCGGTTTAAAATGTCGTACATGCCATCATATAACGGGACTTCAGCTCCTCAAGAGCACATCACCACCTATACAACGGCGGTGAAGGGGAGCTCCCCACGAGATTGAATCAGTGTTGCTAAATAAATTCGAAGAGACTCTCATGACAGGAGCCTTGACATGGTATTCGCTTTTGACCGAGTATTCTATAGATTACTTTGAGATGCTCACAAATTCTTTCATTAAGGCCCGTGATGGAACCAGAAAGGTACGAGCTCGAATGGTCGATATTTTTATAATTGCACAAGGAGAGTCCAAGTTGCTGCAGGAATTTGTAACCTGGTTCTAGAAAGAAAGGATATCATTACAAACCATTCCTGATGAATAGCGACTGAAGCATTCGCCAAAGGTTTGAATCCGATGAGTTCTGATGCTTACCAAAAATTGGAAGAAAGATTTCTCGAGTTCCAAGCGACAACTTACGCAGACATTCATAACCAGTATGAGTCAAAGATAAGAATTGATGATGAGTAGCTCGGTTCATCGACATCGGTTCTGGGTCGAAAGAAGAATAAAGAGAAATTAGAAGATGATTTCGACACAAAATAACGGTCTTCGAGGAGCTGGGTTTTGCCCTATGAACGGGCCAGCGGATGAGGCAGAGGTTTCCATTAGCAGATAAGTTTGTAACCAATAGAAGAACGTATTTATGCCGGAGCAACATGTCTTTACAGGACACGAAAATGTCACGTTCTCAAGATTCTTCTTACTCCAAACTCTCAGAATATAGCTTCAACATTAGTGTAGTACAGTTGGTATCAGCTAAGGAATATTAAAGAAGCACGATTCTCGTAGCCAATGAGACCCGATCCAAGCAAGAGGGATCCTAATTTTATGGTGCAAATACCACGGGACGAACAGTGACTGGACTAGGGATTGTCGACATCTGCACGAAGAGGTTGCGACGTTTCTGAAAATGGCTATCTCAGGGAATTCTTACGGTCGCAATCGTGACAATACGGAGACCTCAAAAGTAGAAGAAGATCCTTATCACCTAACGATCAACATGATTTTCGGGGGGGGGGGGGAAACGAGATTAACAAAGTTACCTTCTCGGTGTCGAAAGAGAGAAAGGTATTTAGTAACCCACTACAAGAGACTCTGGGAAGTCGCTGAAGATGACATCACCTTCACGGAGGAAAATGCATATGGATTGTTGCTACCGCACAATGATGCATCGATAATTTCTCTAAATATTTTAGATTTTAAGATCAAATGTGTTCTAGTGGATCCTGGGAGTTCGGCTAATATTATATGATGGAGGGTATTGGAGCAAGACAAACTTACCAGAAGCATCATTTCGGCCACAAAATTCCTTGTCGGGTTCAACCTAGAAAGATTGATAATTCGAGGAGAGATCCTGTTGCCCACGAATGGCAAATGGGTGATGAAGACAACCCTTTTCGAGGTGGTGGATGGTGATACGGGCTATAATATTATGCTGGAAAGACCATGGTTGCACGAGATGAATGTTGTGCCATCAACATATCACTAGTTACTGAAATTCCCAACCCAATGGAATTAAACAAATAAGGGGTGACCAACCGGCAACAAGAGAGATGAATTCAATTATGGTCTCCAGTAGCAAAGTTAAAGAGCATGTGGCATAGAAATTACATGAACCAGTGCCTGCTCTTGAGACAAGAGAGGTCAACTAAAGGGAAGATGCACCAGAATCTTACAAATGCCATGGTATTTCTGGGTACCAGAAGAGACAGAGGCAACAAAATCCACAATGGAAGAGCTTAAGCAAGTCGCATTGTTCAAGAAGTTCCTAGAAAGGAAATTCCACTTGGAGACATGATTGCACCCCAAACTAAGGTCTTGATTCTTTAAATTTATTTAATAAAACATCGATTATTTTGCATGGTCACGTGTAGATGTAACAGGTTTCCCGACAGAAGTAGTTGTACACAAGCTAAGATTGGATCACAACATTCCTCCAGTAAGAAAGAAAAACTGTCATATTATCGAGGCAAGAAACAAATTCATCAAATTGGAGGTAACACCTACTTGATATCGGTTCAATCTGAGAGGTACAGTATCTAGACTGGCTAGCTAACGTTGTAGTAGTTCTAAAGAAGAATAATAAATTTCGCATGTGCGTAGACTATAAGGATGTGAATAAGGCATGCCAAAGGACTCGTTCCTATTGTCAAACATTGATCTATGACACAGCCGGCCATGAGTTTTTGAGTTTCCTCGATGCTTACTCCGGGTACAACCAAATTAAAATAAACCCGTAGGATCAGGAAAAAACTTTGTTCATAACGAACTTTGGAATATATTGCTATAATTTGATGCCCTTCGGGCTAAACAACACTGGAGCTAATTACCAAGGCTCGTAAACAAAATGTTTGAAAAATAAATAGGATAAACCATGGAAGTTTATATAGACGATATGTTTATTAAGTCTTTGAATGCAGGTGATCATCTTAAGCACTTGCAATTTTTTCTTTTAACATCCTAAGTAGGCATAACATGAAGCTTAACCTTGATAAGTGTGCATTGGGGGTCAGCTCCAATAAGTTCATGGGATTCCTAGTATCACAAAGGGGAATCAAGGTTAACCCCGATAAAATCAAAGCCATTGAAGACGTCCTGGACCAGCTATAAGCATAAAAGAAGTTCAAAGGCTCACCGGGAGATTGGCCGCTTTGAGCAGGTTCATTTCCTAGTCTTTAGAGAAATGCCATCATTTCTTTTCATTAGTCAAGAAGAAGAACAAATTCGAATGGACCACGTAACTTCAGCATGCTTTGACGGATTTGAAAAGGTACTATGTTACTATCAAAGCCGGAGGAAGGCAAAAAATTATTAATCTACCTAGCAGCCTCGGAGGTAGCGGTAAGCAGTCTTTTAGTCCGTGAGGAAGAGGGTATGCCATCTCCCATTTATTGTGTTAGTAGAATCTTAACGGGAGCATAAAATCGCTATCTATATTTGGAAAAGTTGGCATTAGCCCTCGTAGTCGCTGCTCGAAAGCTAAGGCCTTATTTTTAATGTCACCCGATAGCGGTGGCGACCATCTTTCCCTTGCGTAATATTCTTCATAAATACGAGCGAGTAGGATGGCTAAGGGACGTCGATCTTGAGTGAATTTGACATAGAATATAAACCTAGGACTGCGCTTAAGTCACAAGTTTAGCCGACTTTGTTTTTTATTTCAGTCCGGGATTATTACCTCTGGTTACCAAAGAAGTAGTGATGGTTTCAGAATTGACATCAGAAGTCTAGAATCTATATATGGACGGAGCTTCCAATGTAAAAGGGTTCGGGCTTAGCATAGTATTGACCACGCTTTTGGGAGAAACCCTAAGGTAGGCCATAAGAACGATTCCTCTGACTAACAATGTAGCAGAGTATGAATCTTTGATTGCAGGACTTGAATTGGCTCGAGGACTAGATTCAAATATGAATCCCAGCTTGTTGTAAATCAGGTCTACAGGATCTTCGAAGCCAAAGAGGAACGCATGCAACAATACATAGTGAAGGTTCAGACTTTGCTTGCTCCGTTCCGGGAGTGGTCGGTTACATATATCCCAAGGGATGCATAAGCAGACGCATTATCTAACCTTGGTTCATCAGTGGAAATGAAGGGATCGGACTTCGGTACGATCATATAGTTTATGCACTCAGTTATGGACGCAAATAAATATTACGCGGTAAACATGACTAATTTGCTCTAGGACTGGAGGAATGAGATCATTGATTACGTCAAGCATGGAAAGTTTCCTTAAGATCCTAAGGCATCCTGGGTGCTGTGCTAAAGCAACACAGTATAATTTCAAAGGAGGCCAATTGTATAGGAAATCTTTCCCAAGGCCCACTGGCCCGATATTTGGGAGCTTCCGAAGATAATTATATTATGTAATAAATCCACGAAGGGATCTGTGGAAATCATTCGGGTGCATATTCCTTAGTACTAAAATTGGTAAGGGCAAGCTATTATTTGCCCCAAATGGAACACGACACCACAAGGTTTGTTGAAAAATGCGATAATTGTCAACACTACGCACTATTGGTACATCAACCAGGAGAAACATTGCACTCAGTTTTGTCTCCCCAACTGTTCATGAGCGCGGGATGGATATTGTTAGATCGTTGTAGCCTTCTCCTAGTAAGGTAAGATTTCTTTTGATTTTAACTAGCTATTTTTCTAAGTGGGTTGAAAAGGGTCCTTATCACAAGATTAGCAAACGTGAAGTGGTTGATTTCTTATGGGATAACATAATTTGTAGATTTGGGATACCAAAGGAGATATCCTGCGATAACGAGCCACAACTTATAGGCGCAAATGTCACGAAGTTCCTTGAAGACTTGGAAAACAAAAAGATCACATCTTCGCCCTATCATCCGAGAATAAATGGTCAAGAGAAATCAATGAAAACATAATTATACAAAATCTCTAAAAGTGGTTAGAAGCAGGTAAAGGCAAATGGCCCCAGGAACTGCCCTGAGTACTATGGGCGTACCGAACAACGGCCAAATCGAGCACATGAGAAACTCCTTTCTCCATTGTGTACGGAGCAAAAGCCCTAATCCTGGTGGAAGTAGGAGAGCCTACTTTGAGATACTTCCAGGCAAATGAAGAAGCAAATAATGAATCAATATTGGTCAATTTGGAGTTATTCGATGAATGCAGGGACTTGGCGCACATAATAGATGGCAACTCAAAAGCAGAGAATAGAAAGATATTACATTAGAAGAACCAACCTCCGTTATTTTAAAGTAGGAGCCTTGGTATTGATGAAGGTAACTAAAAACACCCGGGAACTCAATGTAGGGAATCTAGGTTCAACATAGAAAAGCCCCTACCGGGTTTCGGCTGTCACCGGGAAAGGATCATACGTGTTGGAGAATCAAGATAGCAAAAAGTTTCCAAGCAACTAGAATGTGGCACACCTCAAGAGATACTGCATATTGCTAATGAACGTCACCTATATTGAAAGTATATATTGCACTCTTTTTCCCTTAGTCTAGTTTTTGTCTCAATTAGGTTTTTCTGGCAAGGGTTTAACGAGGCAGCAACGGAAAAAATGCTACGAAGGAAGTTTCAACAGAAGCAATAAGACCTTTTAATAATAAGGCACACGAGTGAAGAATCAATTTCGAGCGGTTAGATAATCTTTTGCTCGGTAGCAAAGTCCCCACTGGGAAGTTTAGTTTTCTATCGAACAAAGGTTACCCGATCATTTACAAGTGCAAGCCACTAGGGGATTATTAGATAGTATTTGGCTCGATAGCATAAATTCCTAATGGAAAGTGAAGTTTGTTACTGAACTGAATATTATATAGCAATTCATTAGTGGAATCCTCCAATGTGTTAAACTTCTAATGTTCTAATTCGCATTCTTCGCATTCGAACACTGGGGGAATGATATGAGGGTATGACTGCCGCTTCGAACAGAATAAGAAACCCAAAAGCATAATTATAACATCGGGACAGGGGATTGGCCAACCCCATAAAAACAATTTGTACAAGTTATCCATAAGAAATGGCAATTTCATTTTACCACAACGGATGCCTGTGTACTTTTTGAAAATGGAACGAATAAAGTAAATTTGTTTTATCTTCATCTTGTTTCTTGTCTGAATGATGAATTGTTTTTTCATTTGAAAGTTAAACAAGTACTTCAAATGCTAGTGCCATAATGAACAAGAGACATCCTCTTCAAACAAAACTTTAAACATAAGAGGGCCCTCTCTTATAAGGCCCTCACGATAAATGATTGATTTCGGAAGAACCTGTGCCCGAAATCCACACTTTCGGGGGAAAATACACCCAAAGCTTTGCATGATCAGATGCAAACAGTAAAACTTAAACAAACACTCAAACAAAAAAAGACTTGCATAAATGTTTAAATGAAAGTACGCGGAAAGGAAAAATCATGCAATACTTGTCACGACCCTGAACCCGGACATGATCGTGATAGTACCTCTCGAAAAGACAAGGCTAGCTGACACATTCCCGTACCAATCTTAAGCAATAAAATAATTAATATTATGTCGTAAACCTAATAAAATCTCAAAATTAAGCAGTTAACAGTATAGTTTATGAAAAAATAGACCCAACACAGCCCGACATTGGGGTGTCACTAGTCATGAGCATCTATTAAGGTCTGAATACAACAAGAGTTAAAACTGTACTCGATACATTCTAATGAACTTGAGAGGGAGAAAAGCAGCGCTGCGAATGTCGGATAGCTACTTTTCTAAACACCAATGACTCTGCCTCTGAGCAACCAATACCCGCTACCGGGTTCAGAAATACCTGAATCTACATACAAGGTGTAGGGACTGAGTACTTCCAACTAAGTGAGTAATAAAAATAAATGAAGACTGAGTAATATAAAGCCACATAAAGAATAAAATTAAGCTACAAGAGGCATAACAAATAAGTAAATATAATTAAGCAGTGAAATCTCATAAACCTCTCTTAAACAGCTAAACAATATATAGGAAAACAACTAATAAGTAAACACGTAATAATTTCCCATCGGGCACAGTAACAACAAAATCAGCCCCTCCGGCAATGTCACAGAACAATACTAGTCCATCGGTCTATATCTCATATCACAATGGGTACGCGCACTTACTGGGGGTATTCAGACTCTAAGAGGGGCCCCTTACGGCCCAAGCGGATAATCAAGCCATCTCGTGGAATCATCATAAATAGTCTTTCGACCTCATATAAATCTCAATCCACCTCATAGCATACAAATCTCAGACCCTCGACCTCATTATCGTAATCAATATATCACTGCTACGACGTACAACCCGAACCAACTTTATCCTCACAACATAGGCCCTTGCCCTTACTCAATCAGAATCTCATAAGCCCCTCGGGCCACAGTAAAACATGAAGCTCAGCTCAAATATCGTTGAAAATATCATTTAATGTGTTTAAAACAGAATAATACAGCTAAGTCTTTAAAATAGTAAAATATAGTATGACTGAGCACCAATATAAAATTAATCAGTGAGGAAAATATCATTATAGATCCCCTAAGGGTTCAAACAACTAGCACGAAGTCCACATATGGCATTTAGCTAATAATATAATAATATTAAATAATTAACTATTTAATATGCAGTAAAATAATCATTTGGAATGGACTAAGTCACAATCCCAAACGGTGCTCTACCCCACGCTCGTCATCTAGCGTTTAAGTCACCTTAACATAGTCAAACGATGTGAAATTCTGGTGTTTCATACACTCAGAACAGCATTTTAAATTATTACTCACCTCGAACTAGCCCGAAAAGCTACTCTACAACATGTTTGCCTCTACAATCAACTTCCGAGTGCTCCAAATCTACCAAGTTCAGATTTCTATCATCAAATTATGCTACATGAATGAACTTTTAAGCACAAAACCCGAAATAAGTGAAAATCTGTCCCTCGGGCCCGCATCTCGGAACTGGACAAACTTTATACCAAAATGTTCTTCATCATCTCACGAGTCTGTGTCATATAAAGAACTCTAAAATCAGAGTTTGTTTGACCCCTCAAATCATCCCTGGAAGGTCTCATAATCTCAAGCCCTAACTCCACATTTTCTACTAATTTTCATGAATTAAACACTGATATATTATTTCTTAGTCACAAATAATTGAGTTTTAGGGTCCCAAATCCTTACCTCAATGAAGAACAATAATTTCCTCTCTTCAAGATGGCCTCAAAGCTCTTTTCCCATTCAAAAAATGGTGTAAAAGGGTTCCAAGTCGCGGAATAGCCTTTTTTAAAACATTCTGCCTAGCTATAAATTTCCTTCATCGCGATCGCGGACAACCTTCGGGATCGCGAAGCACAATTCCTCAGCTCCCAAAATTTACTCAATGCGAACGCGATGCTCAAGCGTCTGACCCTACGCGATCACGGACTGGCTACCATATTCACGATAAATAACCTCCATCGAAGACCCCTAGTCCACTTAACTCTATGCAAACACGACCTTTATTATGCGTTCGCGATCAAAAACTTCCTCACCTCTATGTGATCGCGACCTAACTTTCACGAACGTGAAGAACCATTGGACTTACCCCTTAAAACATTCTACGCGAGAGCCCCTATGTGATCGCGAAAAGGAATTCTCTGCAACAGTTGAACCTGAAATTCGGCAATATCTCCAATGCATGACATGGTCCGATTGACCACCCAAAACTCACCCGAGGCCCCCCGGGGCTTAACTAAAGGCATCAACATGTCTTAATACCTTATTAAAACTTGTACCAGTCTTCGAATGCTTGAAACAACATCAAATCAACCAAAACACATCGGATTCAAGCCTATGTTTCTAAAATATTCCAAATTCAGCTTTTGATAAAAAAAACCCAACCAAACCATATCCGAATGACCTGAAATTTTGCACACACGTCTCAAATGACATAACAAAGCTACTACAACTTTCGAGATTTCATTCCGACCCATGTATCAAAATCTCACCAATCGATTGGAAAACGCCAAAAACTAACTTTCACCAATTCAAGCGTAATTCTACACTGGACCTCCAAAGCATATTCCGATCACGCTCCTAAGTCCCAAATCACCTAACAGAGTGAACCAAATCATAAAATGTCAAATTCGAGATCATATATTAACAAGTCAAATCTTTCAAATTGAAAGCTTCAAACTGAGAACTGATCTTCCAAATTCATTTTGATCATCCTGAAAAGTAAAACAACGATTTACATAAGTCATAATACACTACACAGAGCAAGCCGTGCCCGAGAACTGGCGAGCAAAGTGCAAAAGATCAAAATGATAGGTCAGATCGTTACAACTTCAGCAAAAGATGTTGTTATTCACAACGAACGTGCCAAATGGAACAAGTATAAAAGTGGGGAAAAGAAATGAAAATCTAAGTTGTTGCATCTCCAGAACCTGAAGGAAGAGAAACATTCGCGTTCCCATGAGAAAGGAGTAGATCCGCCGCCGGCTCAATGTCTTGGCCTTCATCATTTAGACCTTCAGCATCATCGCCTTCCAATTCCTCTTCAGTTTTTGAGAATTCAGAATCGGAACCAGAACAATCGCAAGCATCAGGCCTGACCAGGAGATGCCTTTTAGCAGCCCAGTCTAACTCACGTGCTTTATCAATTTTAGCATCAAAGTCAATGACACATTTTTTATCCTCTTCCAAAGTTTTTCTCCACATACTGTACATAACATATATTTTTTCAACAACAAAGGAAGTCGCTCGGTGCTTAAGTTCTTCTTTCAGTTAGTCAATCTCGGCAGAAAAATTTTCCTGTGCAAACCTAACGGACCGGAGGCTAACACCGAGATCATAGATAGTGGAGCTGAAACGTCTATTATGCTCAATGGTCCTTTTATACTTATCCTTCAGTTGAGCATATTTCACCCTGGCAGCAACAAACTCTTCAGTTTTGGAGCTCAAGGCCGCCTTCAAGTTATTAATCTTTCAGCTGAGGCATCCTCACGATCAGATGCATCCAGAATGACACTATAGACTTCAGCCTATTTGGCCCTAGCCCTTCAAATTGAACCCTCATCGGGGCGATTTCTTGGACAAGGCTCTCTACTTCTTTCCCACTTTGCTGCAAACAAGCCTCGAACAAAACAATCTCAGTAGCTTTGGCTTCCAGTTTTGATAGGCGAGCAGTAGTTTGGTCCCGCTCGGAAGTAAGTTCCGCCTTATCTCGAATCAACCTTTGGTGGCCCTCGAAAGCAAGGAAATTGGCATGTGAAATAAATAAAGGCAAACTCAAAATACTATTATATCAAAGCGAAGAGATAACAAAGGAAATGAAGTATATACATATGCGACTTTATGCATAGCATTGTTCAATATGTACTCTCCCGAGAGAGCTTGTATCTTTGCCCAATTGTTTTCTAAAGCCAAAGGCTTCAGGTAGTTAGCAAGTTTCACCGGCTGGGAGAAAATGTATCATATGGTGGAAATCGTGAGAATAACACTCCTCTTCATTGGCTTCCCCATCATCATCAATCATCACAATGTCTGTGGCCGACTCGGGTGAGGGGCTCGTCACCGTGACTTTTGGAGACAACTCGGGAGCGGCATCCTTCGCCCTCCTATTCTTTCCCCCGGTGCGGAGAAATGTCTTCTTTTTGGTTGTTTGTTCTCCGGTCAGGGAATCCGAGAAGTAGCACTCACACCAGAAGTAGGCTCAAAGATACCTGTTTGGGTAAAGCCTCATGCATCAGCCTCACCGATTAGCAGGATTAGCCAAAACACCCCTTCGAGGATGACAACTGAGTCTTGGGCTAGACATGAACCCAACAGGAAAGAGGAGTCAAACAACTTCTTTATGAGAAAAGGTAAAAACTTGACGAGTTCGACTTACCATAATTTTTGGCCTTCCACCCGTATTTCAACGATAACTTTTTCCACGTGAGGGTTTCAGGCGTAGTAGCGTCCAAAATTTTCTGGACCCATTGGTCCAAGCCCTCAACCCTAGGTGGAACTCACTGAGTTACTAAAACATATGAAGGAAGAAAAGTCAATAATAATGTGGAATGATCTTTAATAGTAGAAGAAACAAACGATTGACTTAGGAGTATGTTTCAACAATTCTGGGAAAGTCGGAGTCGTGGCTAGGATGATGTCACAAGTAGCGACTGAAACAAAGTATTCCATCCACCCACAATCGTTGTCATCATCCATGCTGGATAGCAGTGCATAGTGACTATGGGTGGCAAAATAGTTTAAAAAAATAGTTAACCACCCATATTATCCGCCAAAAAAATGGGTTGGATAATGAACTTTTTAAAAATTGGTCCAATATGGATATGAACCATATTATCTATTTAGAAAAGGAGTACCCAATGAGTAACCAATGAGTCTAACTTTTACATTTGTAAAGCCTCAAATAAAGGGTTTCTCAAGTTAGAGAGACTAAGAATTCTCCCAAAAGTGATGATATACAAGAATTTATGGATAATATGGTTACCTATATTATCTGTAGGTTAACCCATTTTTTATCCTTATTAAATATGGGTCGGGTCAAATCATTGATGTATTTTTTTATCTGTTTTCAACTCGAACCTTATCCGACCCGCCCCGCCCATTTGCCACTCCTAATGGTAACCACGCTTGCTAAAATTTATCATTCCCCGGTGGAAGATTATAGTAGGAATAGAGGTTCATCACCCGGCTAAGGATAGCTCTTCTCCCGTAGCTTGGCACGGGCGCCGAAGACAAGCGATTCTCCTCCACATAGAAGGTCTCACTTATGCCAAGCACACTTGATAGCGGAGGCAGAACTCCACAATGATGGAGTCAAGCTCTCCGGTAAAAAAACACTCTCAAAGTGAAAGGAACGTGTAAAAATATGTAATACCCTTCTTGGGTAATGTTATTTTCTCCACCAGGTCGAGAGAGATAATGTCCAAATCTTGACAGTGACAATATTCCTTCATAGCAGAGATACTGGAAGGACAGATAGAAGAAAGGTATATACCAATATCCCATGTATGAGGGTGATAGAAGGGTACTTCTCTTCAAAAAGATTGGTGGTAATCTGATTCTTTGGGATGATGGTACTCGCCGTGGGGGGAGCAACATCATCAATTTTACCTTTGTTCTTTGAAGAACTAGGGTTTCTTGAAGAACATGCCTTTTTTTAAAATCAAAATGAGGGTTTTTCTCTCGAAGGAGGAAGCTAAAGAAAGGTTAAAGATGAAGTATGAGTTGAGTAAAGAAAGCTTGAGAAAATTTATAGTATTATGAAGTGTAAATGAAGGAGTTTGATGCGGATAATTAAAGTTATATGCGGATAAACTCATGGCCATAATTACCTCAATAATCGGTAAAAATTATGCTGAATCGTCGGATGGCGGGTGTTCGGGGGCATTAAATGCAAAGAGACGCGCGTCTAATCAACCGCCGGAAAATTTTCAGACGGGGTTAGTAAATTTTCCGCCAAAAAGAATATTTCAACTAACTTTCCGGTGACACAAAGTTATACCATCAAAAAACATGGGGACTATCTGTATAGGGTAAAATATGTTATATTAAATAACCGCATGAGGAAGTGACACGTGGAGCCGAAGACATAACATAGCTGAAACCAAAGGCAACGATCCCATCTATTTCCGGAGAGAATGATACTCATAAAGATGAAATAAATGCTTGCTGCCTGATAGCATTTAATGAAGAATATTCTACAACATTAAGTACATTGCCCGTTACAAGAAATATGGTATTCACTGCCCATCATTACACATTTTTAGTGGCCCTCATAATTGACATTAAAGAGAGGCTTGATCTTAGGACCTTGTTCCCTAGGTGTAACTATAAATAATGAGCTCTATTATCAATGTAAGGGACACAAATTTTCTAGCAAACATACGCTACACTCTATTCAAAGTTTAAAATAATTTTATCTTCTTGTTCTTTGATATCATTGATATTGTGCAGGGAAGCCTTGCTCCCGGAATTATTATTTATGATATTCTATCTCGATGTCAAGGCTAAGTACTATATTTTTATCTAATTTATCTATTATTTTATGATCAAATTAATTTATTTGACTATAAACCACATATAAATTCAATTATATTATTTTACGGGTAAACAAATATATCAGCGGTAAAAAATTCGGAAAAACTTAGCTTTCAATCCGTAGCCAAAAGAAGACAACTTAATTTAAATTGTTCGAGCATAAGCCACAAGGCATTTAATAAGGTTAACACTTCGAAGAATGTTTCGCTATGACGTAAAGGCATAAGGTTGACTTGATCAACAAAATTGTTAGCGTCACGTGAGTGCACAAGGAGTTGGGTCCCATCTATCCCTGATCATTGTGTAAAAGGAACAGATGAAAAAGAATTTAACTTAATTGGGTTTAAAAAAAGTAGAACTAAAGGCTAATAAAATAAAATATTATAATTTTGATCCCTTAATTATTTGCATATTCTAGTTTGATCCTGGTACTATCTCACTAAATATATATAATTTATATTTATACTATATTAAAAGTACGAAAACCCTTAGCGAAATGTCGTTCGCCCTTTTTACCCTTTAAATTGAGTTTTATACTGAACAAAATAGTCATTTTAATTATCTTCCTAATATTTAGGAATAACCATTTAATTATTTTTCTAATATTTTAAACTTTAAAATCAACTAGATTTTGTATCCCAAAACTTTCCCTATTTAATATATGTGTAATATAATAGATCTTAATAAGGAAAAATAATAAGTTAAAAAGAAAAGAAAGAGTAAGATAATTTTTGATTGTTTTTGTTTCACATTTTGACCTTTTTTTTTAATGTTTTTATAGAGAAGGGGGATTGCTCTGATGGCAAGCAACCCCCACTTCCATCCGAGAAGTTGTGAGTTTGAGTCTTCCCAAGAGCAATGTGGGAAATTTTTGGAGGGAAGGATCTATAAGGTCTGCGTACACACTACCCTCCACATACCCCACTAAGTGAGATTATACTGTGTTGTTGGTGTTGTTGTAAGCCACGTCAAAAACAAAGGTTTATGTTTTTTTTTCCGTTAACACTTAATACTTTCACTAAATATTTTTAATAATAGAACTTTCATTTTCCTAGTACCTATAATTTATAATGTAAAATAATCAAATTAACATATTAAGATAAAAATTAAACAGATTGACTCTCGTATTGAGAAACCGATTGAAAAGTACAATAGATAGTATTTCTATTTTGGTCTATATAATCAATATAAATTCCTAATTTTTTATATTTTTAACTATAGCTAATCTATCTGTACTGTTATTCTAAAATATTAACTCAAAATTATTCATTTTAGAGACTTTGTATTCATCACTATCATGAGCTCATTTCAATTTTATTTATATCTCAAAATATTATTTAAAAACTGTTTATCTAATTTTCATAATCTCTCATTATCATAGGTTCACACGCAACACACGTATTCTAATACTAGTCTTTAATTAATAGAGTAAATAAAACTATAGTAGCATTACTTCCTTTTAACATTAAAGACGAACATCCATATGATTTGACATTTACAAAATAAATTGAATTTACATGGATTTGTTACTGGAAGGACCAAAAGCCCACAACAATTTTATTTGAAGGCTATATGTTGTATTTGTTCCAATCATAAGGACCAAACCTCGAAATCTTTAATAATTCAGAGACAAAAGTGTAATTCTCCCCTAATAGAAATAGACAACACGGTTTGGCTTCACAAAACAAAAAAAGAAAGGTTACAAGTTACAACTTACAATAATGGAGATGATACCGATGGAACAGAACTATAGCCATTTCAGCCATCGCCACCCATTAAAGATCTCCGATGTAGAAGAAGAAGATCAAGTCATCTGCTCCGGATGCGAGCACGATCTCTCCGGCGGCTCCGCCTACGCGTGCACCAAAATGAACTGCAACTTCATTCTCCACGATTCTTGTTTCGATTTGCCTAGGCAAATTAAGCACAAATCTCACCCTAAACACACTTTAACTCTCCGTTTCTTTCCTCCTTATGACGACGGAGAATTCACGTGTGACGCTTGTGGGAATTCGGGTCATGCTTTTACGTTTCATTGTGAGAAATGTAAGTTTGATCTTCATGTTGAATGTGCTTCGTTGCCGGAGATTGAAGAAAGGACAGATCATCAACATCCTCTTACGTTGTGTTATAGTAATGTTTTTTTTGGGAAGGATAAGGATGTGGATTTGATGTGTTATGTTTGTCAAAGAGGTGTTGGGAAGAGTTGTTGGTTTTATTATTGTTTGGCTTGTAAATGTGCTACCCATTTGCATTGTGTATCTACTCAAGAAATTCAAGTTTCAGAAAATTGAGGAGAAAATACATGTATGCTCTTTAAGAAATTCAATACTAATCGAGAGCTGCCTTTTGATGTTAATTACTCTACCATTTCCACAAAGTTTTTGATGTTACTAGTCATTTGTTTGATTGACAAATTTGCCGATTAATTTTGCCTTTAATTAATTGAACCTCGTTGAGTTTTTTCCACTTTTTTTCTTGGCTGGACTTAAAGCAGATTAGAGCTCGGAAATGGATAAATATGAATTTTTTATTTTGTACATAACATATATAATTGATACTAATTATGTGCTGCTTCTATTTTGTTCATAATTTTGTGAACCCAAAAGTGTAATATATGGGTCCACAAATTTATGACATACAATAAAACTTTTTGAAAAATATGTACCGGTACGTTAGCTCGATTAAGATATTTATTGCTAATTAATAAGATGGATTAAGATGATGTGTATATTAACATTTTAATGTTTTCATTTGTTCCCTTAGATGTTTAATTACTATGTCCAGAAGTGGTTGGCCACATGTATAGCCTGCAGATCTTATATAACTTTTTTTAGAACTACCTCTTTACAAGATAAACCAGTTATTAGTATTCTCAATTAATTAACCCCAAGGAACTGAGAATAAGAGGATGAACATTCAGGCATAAATGTGAAAGCTTAATTACTTGGTTCGTCTTGTGTGCACGTGCGCACCCCATAGCCACTATATTGCTCGAGCATGCACATCAGACTTTGTTTTCAAAGTTTGAACATAACCAAAGTAATCAAGCTAGAAAATCCAAGCCATACACGATATATCATTTAAGGTACAAAATTGAACTCTTGTTACTGTGATGTTGGTCACTCCTTTTAAAGTTATGAGATTTTTTCGAACTAATTACTTATTTTATATTTGAAAATTATTTAATTGTAAATTTCTCGCTTGAGCTTTAATATCATGTGTTTGTAATCTCAGAAAACCAATTATAAGTTCAACGAGTTCTTTTTAAGCTACATTGTTGAGATTATTAGCTACATGTTACATTGTATTTATTCTTTATCTCTTCTTAATTAGCCTAGTTAGTTATTTTGGTTACTTAACTAATTGTTAGTTTTAGTGTATAGTTGTTGCCAGTTGTCAAGTGAGTGGGCATTATCTGTATAAAGACTAGCTCGATATTTCCTAATAATTTTGAGTATTCATTTTCTCCAAAATAGAGTTACTGGAAGCTTCCTAGATATTTTCTCTCCTCTTTCATTCAAGTCACTCGATTTTCTGCCATTAGAGCTCATTCGAGCTTGATTTCACTTATTCCTTTTGCATTTTGTCATGGTATCAGAGCACAGGGTCTAATCCTTAACTCAATTGTGTTTTCCCCTTTGTTCCGGGAAGATCAGACTTTGGTGTTGTTTCAACTAAGATCGAAAACTAACCCTAAAGTTGAAATCGGTGTTGATTTTCAAGAATTAAGGTTTTCCTGCACACGCTTCGACTAAAAGTTATGGCGATTGAAGAAAATACTTTGAATTCTGCCAATCTGCTGCTCGATTCAACCAATCCACTTTACATGAATCCATTTGAGAACGCAGGTTCTATGCTTGTACTAGTAGTTTTTGATGGATCGGGGTACAGATCGTGGAGGCATGGAGTGCATAGGGCTCTTTCTATGAAAAATAAACTAGGCTTCATAAATGGCAAATACGCGAAACCGGACTCAAAGGATCCCACATTTGACCAATGCGAAAGATGTGACAATGTAGTGACTTCATGGACTTTGAATTGTCTATCAAAGGACTTGGCGGATAGCCTACAGTATGTGAATGATGCAAAATAGTTGTGGAAGGAGTTAGAGGACAGATATGACCAAACTAATGGGGCGAAACTATATCAGTTGCAGAAAGAAATCAATGATTTGAGTCAAGGAACACTGGATATTACACTAAGACGAAGAAGCTATAGGAAAAGTTAAATACCCTAAATGCCCATGCTCAATGTAAGTGCCACTGCACATGTGGTGCCAAGGCTAGCATGTTCAAGGCTGAACAAGATAGGAGGTTGATTTAGTTTTTTATGGGATTAAATAAAGTTGACACTGTTGTTAGGGAAAGCATTCTGATGATGACCCCCTTACCTTCTCTAGCACAAGCTTTTGCCATTCTCATCCAAGAGGAGAAACAAAGGGAGATGAAGCAAAACAATCAATTGATGATTGATTCTAGAGCCTTGAGTGTGAATAAGACATCAAACAACAATTTTAGAACCCGACTTATGGTCAGCAGGGAAATGGATCCAAAGGGAGTTCCTACTCAAACTATAACCACTCAAGTGGAAGTGAAAGCAATGGTTTCAGAGGGTACCCACAAACCCTAAGTTCAATAAGGGAAAGCGAGTTGCTACAAATGTCTTTGGAGAATATGGTGATAATGTCACCGGCATGGCAGATAAAGAAAGGCCACAAACTCAAGAAGAAGGTCAAGTGATGAAGAACTTAACTAAGGAAAAGTACAATTAGCTGATCAGTATTCTGGAGAACTTTCAGACTGGAACCACATAAGACAACTCTGAAATGAAGGCAGGAGCAATGAATTTTGCAAGTATCTCAGCTTGTTCTACTTCTTCTGATTCTAGTGTTCCTTCATATGAATGTTTTAAGCCAAATGATGACTCTTGGATACCAGATTCTGGGGCCACAAATCACATGACATACAATAAATCCATTTTAACCAATGTCAAAACTCTAGTATATCATTTTTTTAGTAACACTGCCTAATGGGTATAAGGTAAAAGTGACACATATTATTAAAAAGAGTAATTTAGAGTGTATCTTGTATTACATTTTAGGAGTTATTGCAATTCATGCAAACTATGCAGGAGTTTTTCCATGATTTAACTAGAGGTAATTTTTGAACAAATTTTATTTTATTAAAAAGGTCAAATATATATGTGTCACTTTAAACGTGATAGTAAATTTCACTTAACACACTTTAACTTATAGTCTTATACCTATTGAACACTTCAAGTAAACAAAATAGAAAATGGTGAAAAATATCTCTTTACTATGTGAAAAGGATCATATATACCATCCGTTATACTATTGGTCTAAATTGGTGCAAAAATACCCTTCGTCCGTTAAATCCTCCACCATGTCCAACATTATCACA